>JBBPBX010072138.1:0-18137 GCA_038048925.1 Garcialebias charrua
GTGCAGATCGGATAATGTATCACTAAGATATAACTGTAGTAATAATATAGGGGGCGCTATGGAGTAAAAATTTACATAACATTATCAATGTGTGTCGAAGTGTTCACTGATAAAGCATAATAAATCTCGTGCAGATCGGATGATGTATCACTGAGATATAACTATAGAAATAATGTAGGGGGCGCACTTGAGTCAAATGTTAGCCCACCATATCAATGTGTCCACAAGGGCTCACTGATGATGCACAATAAATCTGGTTCAGATCGGATGATGTATCACTGAGATACAACAGTTTGAATAATCTAGGGGGCGCTATGGAGGCTATTTGCTAATTAGCATAAACACCTGTTCAAGGGGTGGGTAATGATCGATCATAATGATTTTGGTACTCCTCAGATCAAATCTGTGGAGTTTAGAACCAAACGTATGGTGACGGCGTTACGTCTTACTTCGCCACGTCACCACGCCCACTTGCTCCACCCAAAACGAACAGTGCTGGAAAGCTTGTTACACCAACATGTCTTCGGTGACTGGATACAATGTCACGCTGATTAGGTAACAGGGATCCGATATGGACCGTTCAACGTAAAACTTTACACTTCCTGTTGTCAGGGGGCGTGGCTTAAGTGATGTCATGATTTGACCATACAGTTTTGCAGGGGACCGGATGTGGGTCAATCACTGAAGGTTTGATGTATTAGACAGTTTTCGTGTAAGAGCTGTAAGCGTTTCGTTTTTCATGGCGAGATGTCCAACTTTGAGGTCTGGCCCCGCCCCTTCAGCATGCATGAAAACGCACAGTTTTGATAACATTTGTTCCCCCGTGCCTTATAAAGAAACTGGCCAAGTTTGAATCAAATCGAGCGAAATCCCTAGGAGGAGTTCGTTGAAATGCAGAGGCTGTAAACGGCCAAAAAGGGGTGAAAATTTGGTCATCGTTCCAAAATGGCCGCCTTACCATTTATCGTACAACATTGGTGCCAGAGGGTTTTCTGTGCATCTTGGTGAGTTGGACAAGTGTACCAAATTTCATGATTCTACGTCAAACTAAGGTCAATGCAGAGGGTATTTTGAATATTTCTAGGGGGCGCTCTTGAGCCGTTTCTGTAGCGATTTGCTAATTAGCATAAACACCTGTTCAAGGGGTGGGCAATGATCGATCATACTGATTTTGGTACTCCTCGGATCAAATCTGTGGATTTTAGATCCAAACGTATGGTGATGGCGTTACGTCTTACTTCGCCATGTCGCCACGCCCACTTGCTCCACCCAAAACGAACAGTGCTGGAAAGCTTGTTACACCAACATGTCTTTAGTCACTGGACACAATGTCACGCTGATTAGGTAACACGGGTCCGATATGGACCTTTCAAAGTAAAACTTTACACTTCCTGTTGTCAGGGGGCGTGGCTTAAGTGATGTCATGATTTGACCATACAGTTTTGCAGGGGACCGGATGTGGGTCAATAACTGAAGGTTTGATGTATTAGACTCTTTTCGTGTAAGAGCTGTAAGCGTTTCGTTTTTCATGGCGAGATGTCCAACTTTGACGTCTGGCCCCGCCCCTTCAGCATTCATGAAAACGCACAATTTTGATGTTGTTTGTTCCCCCATGCCTTATGAAGAAACTGGCCAAGTTTGAACCAAATCGAGCGAAATTCATAGGAGGAGTTCGTTCAAATGCAGAGGCTGTAAACGGCCAAAAAGGGGTGAAAATTTGGTCATCGTTCCAAAATGGCCACCTTACCATTTATCGTACAGCGTTGGTGCCAGAGGGTTTTCTGTGCTTCTTGGTGAGTTGGACAAGTGTACCAAATTTCATGATTCTACGTCAAACTAAGGTCAATGCGGAGGGTATTTTGAAAATTTCTAGGGGGCGCTCTTGAGCCGTTTCTTTAGCGATTTGCTAATTAGCATAAATTCCTGTTCAAGGGGTGGGCAATGATCAATTATACTGATTTTGGTACTCATCGGATCAAATCTGTGGATTTTAGATCCAAACGTATGGTGACGGCGTTACGTCTTACTTCGCCACGTCGCCACGCCCACTTGCTCCACCAAAAACGAACAGTATTGGAAAGCTTGTTACACCAACATGTCTTCGGTCACTGGACACAATGCCATGCTGATTAGGTAACACGGGTCCGATATGGACCTTTCAAAGTAAAACTTTACACTTCCTGTTGTCAGGGGGCGTGGCTTAAGTGATGTCATGATTTGACCATTCAGTATTGCAGGGGACCGGATATGCGTCAATCACTGAAGGTTTGATGTATTAGACTCTTTTCGTGTAAGAGCTGTAAGCGTTTCGTTTTTCATGGCGAGATGTCCAACTTTGAGGTCTGGCCCCGCCCCTTTAGCATTCATGAAAACGCACAATTTTGATATTGTTTGTTCCCCCGTGCCTTATGAAGAAACTGGCCAAGTTTGAACCAAATCGAGCGAAATCCCTAGGAGGAGTTCGTTCAAATGCGGAGGCTGTAAACGGCCAAAAAGGTGTAAAAATTTGGTCATCGATCCAAAATGGCCGCCTTACCATTTATCGTACAACGTTGGTGCCAGAGGATTTTCTGTGCTTCTTGGTGAGTTGGACAAGTGTACCAAATTTCATGATTCTACGTCAAACTAAGGTCATGCGGAGGATATTTTGAAAATTTCTAGGGGGCGCTCTTGAGCCGTTTCTGTGGCGATTTTTGCCACGCCCCCAAAATACGTAATTTTTCACCAGTACTGACGAGTCCGCCAAATTTGGTGAGTTTTCATATATGATAAAGCCCCCAAAATGCCACTTCTTTTGGGAACAGAATAAAAATACAGGGAACCCCCGACCTACGAACGAGTTTGGGACCTAAGAACCGTTCGCAGCTCGATCCGTTCGTAGGTAGGGGGTGAAAATTATATTTAAAAAAAAAATTATTCATTCATTCATTCATTCAACCCTTATTTATCATGCTAACGGAGCGTGCGCACATTTAATCATGTACAGTAGTGTACTGTAATGTTAAACATTGCTATTCACATTTACAGAATAAATAAAAATATATTTTCTTACTTTGAGATGGTCAAAGCCGACATCTTAGGTTGCCATGCGTTGATTGTTTTCGGGCCGAGCAGCGCGGGCCACCGCAGCTGCTCCAGGCCTGTGTTAGCTAGCTGGCTAGCTTCTGCTAGCCAAGCCATGAGCTAGTGTTGGAGCGGCGGCGCGATCAATCTGCAGCTCCTGCTCCAGCCGCTGCTCCAGCCTGAGACGTCCACAGAGCTATTCCAGCTAGTAATTAATCCACATGATGCGATCCTGGTCACCAGTGTTCAAAAGGCCGGCTCCCGTGTTAGCTCCAGTGTTAGCTCTGGAGCTAGCCAGGCCGGAGGTGTAGCCAGGCCGGCTGGAGGTGTTCGCACGGCGGCCTGGCACGATCGGCGATAAATCCGCTCCTGCCTGAGACATCCACAAAGTTCACAGAGACGTTTCCAGCTAGTAATTAATCCATATGAAGCCATCCTGGTCACCAGTCTTCGTCCAGCTCTCGGCAGCTAACCTAAGATGGCGTCCGGTCCGGTGTTCTACATTAATTTGTGACCGGAGACCCCAGTGACTGAACCTTAAATAGCGTCCGGTGTTCTACATTAATTTGTGACCGTGTAAACTGAAGACCTACTTCCTGTTTCCCAAAATTGCTCAAAAATTGCTCAAAAATGATCAGAAATGATCTTTTTTATCATAATTATTATTTATAAAGCCTTTAAAACAACCAGAGCTGCAACAAAGTGATGTACACATGAAATTAAGAACATTTAAACAAAAAAAAAAAAAAAAAAAAAATATATATATATAATATATTTTTTTTTAATTCATATTTTTATTAAATATGATATGTTCGTAAGTCCCGTGGTTCGCAGGTCGATGGGGTCGTAGGTCGGGGGTTACCTGTAATAATTAAAGCTGCAAGCAGCATTGAGGCCCGAAGCAGCTTAGCGCCGCTCGGACCTTATTGAGGCGACCGCGCGAGCTCCAGCTCGTCCGCTCGGTCGCCATTTCGAAGTCTCTCGTGTCTACTCCGCACCAGGGGTGCACACGCACAATAAATCTGGTTCAGATCGGATGATGTCTCACTGAGATATAACAGTTTGAATAATCTAGGGGGCGCTCTGGAGTCACATGTTAAACCACAATATCAATGTGTCCACAAGGTCTCACTGATGATACACGATAAATCTGGTTCAGATCGGATGATGTCTCACTGAGATAGAACAGTTTGAATAATCTAGGGGGCGCTCTGGAGTCACATGTTAAACCACAATATCAATGTGTCCACAAGGTCTCACTGATGATACACGATAAATCTGGTTCAGATCGGATGATGTCTCACTGAGATAGAACAGTTTGAATAATCTAGGGGGCGCTATGGAGTTATATGTTAAACCACAATATCAATGTGTCCACAAGGGCTCACTGATTATTCACAATAAATTTGGTTCAGATCGGATGATATATCACTGAGATATAACTATAGAAATAATGTAGGGGGCGCACTTGAGTCAAATGTTAGCCCACCATATCAATGTGTCCACAAGGGCTCACTGATGATGCACAATAAATCTGGTTCAGATCGGATGATGTATCACTGAGATATAACAGTTTGAATAATCTAGGGGGCGCTCTGGAGTCATATGTTAAACAACAATATCAATGTGTCCACAAGGTCTCACTGATTATGCACAATAAATCTTGTACAGATCGGATAATGTATCACTGAGATATAACTGTAGTAATAATATAGGGGGCGCTATGGAGTAAAAATTTACACAACATTATCAATGTGTGTAGAAGTGCTCACTGATGAACCACACTAAATCTCGTGCAGATCGGATAATGTATCACTAAGATATAACTGTAGTAATAATATAGGGGGCGCTATGGAGTAAAAATTTACATACTATTATCAATGTGTGTCGAAGTGTTCACTGATAAAGCACAATAAATCTCGTGCAGATCGGATAATGTATCACTAAGATATAACTGTAGTAATAATATAGGGGGCGCTATGGAGTAAAACTTTACATACCATTATCAATGTGTGTCGAAGTGTTCACTGATAAAGCACAATAAATCTGGTTCAGATCGGATGATGTATCACTGAGATATAACTATAGAAATAATGTAGGGGGCGCACTTGAGTCAAATGTTAGCCCACCATATCAATGTGTCCACAAGGGCTCACTGATGATGCACAATAAATCTGGTTCAGATCGGATGATGTATCACTGAGATATAACTATAGAAGTAATGTAGGGGGCGCACTTGAGTCAAATGTTAGCCCACCATATCAATGTGTCCACAAGGGCTCACTGATGATGCACAATAAATCTGGTTCAGATCGGATGATGTATCACTGAGATATAACTATAGAAATAATGTAGGGGGCGCACTTGAGTCAAATGTTAGCCCACCATATCAATGTGTCCACAAGGGCTCACTGATGATGCACAATAAATCTGGTTCAGATCGGATGATGTATCACTGAGATATAACTATAGAAATAATGTAGGGGGCGCAATGGAGTAAAAAGTTACACAACATATCAATGTGTCCACAAGGGCTCACTGATGATGCACAATAAATCTGGTTCAGATCGGATGATGTATCACTGAGATATAACTATAGAAATAATGTAGGGGGCGCACTTGAGTCAAATGTTAGCCCACCATATCAATGTGTCCACAAGGGCTCACTGATGATGCACAATAAATCTGGTTCAGATCGGATGATGTATCACTGAGATACAACAGTTTGAATAATCTAGGGGGCGCTATGGAGGCTATTTGCTAATTAGCATAAACACCTGTTCAAGGGGTGGGTAATGATCGATCATAATGATTTTGGTACTCCTCAGATCAAATCTGTGGAGTTTAGAACCAAACGTATGGTGACGGCGTTACGTCTTACTTCGCCACGTCACCACGCCCACTTGCTCCACCCAAAACGAACAGTGCTGGAAAGCTTGTTACACCAACATGTCTTCGGTGACTGGATACAATGTCACGCTGATTAGGTAACAGGGGTCCGATATGGACCGTTCAACGTAAAACTTTACACTTCCTGTTGTCAGGGGGCGTGGCTTAAGTGATGTCATGATTTGACCATACAGTTTTGCAGGGGACCGGATGTGGGTCAATCACTGAAGGTTTGATGTATTAGACAGTTTTCGTGTAAGAGCTATAAGCGTTTCGTTTTTCATGGCGAGATGTCCAACATTGAGGTCTGGCCCCGCCCCTTCAGCATGCATGAAAACACACAGTTTTGATAACATTTGTTCCCCCGTGCCTTATGAAGAAACTGGCCAAGTTTGAACCAAATCGAGCGAAATTCATAGGAGGAGTTCGTTCAAATGCGGAGGCTGTAAACGGCCAAAAAGGGGTGAAAATTTGGTCATCGTTCCAAAATGGCCGCCTTACCATTTATCGTACAACATTGGTGCCAGAGGGTTTTCTGTGCATCTTGGTGAGTTGGACAAGTGTACCAAATTTCATGATTCTACGTCAAACTAAGGTCAATGCGGAGGGTATTTTGAATATTTCTAGGGGGCGCTCTTGAGCCGTTTCTGTAGCAATTTGCTAATTAGCATAAACACCTGTTCAAGGGGTGGGCAATGATCGATCATACTGATATTGGTACTCCTCGGATCAAATCTGTGGATTTTAGATCCAAACGTATGGTGATGGCGTTACGTCTTACTTCGCCATGTCGCCACGCCCACTTGCTCCACCCAAAACGAACAGTGCTGGAAAGCTTGTTACACCAACATGTCTTTAGTCACTGGACACAATGTCACGCTGATTAGGTAACACGGGTCCGATATGGACCTTTCAAAGTAAAACTTTACACTTCCTGTTGTCAGGGGGCGTGGCTTAAGTGATGTCATGATTTGACCATTCAGTAATGCAGGGGACCGGATGTGCGTCAATCACTGAAGGTTTGATGTATTAGACTCTTTTCGTGTAAGAGCTGTAAGCGTTTCGTTTTTCATGGCGAGATGTCCAACTTTGATGTCTGGCCCCGCCCCTTCAGCATTCATGAAAACGCACAATTTTGATATTGTTTGTTCCCCCGTGCCTTATGAAGAAACTGGCCAAGTTTGAACCAAATCGAGCGAAATCCCTAGGAGGAGTTCGTTCAAATGCGGAGGCTGTAAACGGCCAAAAAGGTGTAAAAATTTGGTCATCATTCCAAAATGGCCGCCTTACCATTTATCGTACAACGTTGGTGCCAGAGGGTTTTCTGTGCATCTTGGTGAGTTGGACAAGTGTACCAAATTTCACGATTCTACGTCAAACTAAGTCAATGCGGAGGGTATTTTGAAATTTTCTAGGGGGCGCTCTTGAGCCGTTTCTGTGGCGATTTTTGCCACGCCCCCAAAATATGTAATTTTTCACCAGTCCTGACGAGTCCGCCAAATTTGGTGAGTTTTCATATATGATAAAGCCCCCAAAAAGCCACTTAAAGAGGGACTAGAATAAAAATAATAATAATAAAAAAAATAATAATAATAAACACTACAATTACAATAGGTCCTTGCAGCGCTTCGCTGCTTCGGGCCTAATTAAAGCTGCAAGCAGCATTGAGGCCCTCGCAGCTTAGCGCCGCTCGGACCTTATTGAGGCGACCGCGCGAGCTCCAGCTCGTCCGCTCGGTCGCCATTTCGAAGTCTCTCGTGTCTACTCCGCACCAGGGGTGCACACGCACAATAAATCTGGTTCAGATCGGATGATGTCTCACTGAGATATAACAGTTTGAATAATCTAGGGGGCGCTCTGGAGTCATATGTTAAACCACAATATCAATGTGTCCACAAGGTCTCACTGATGATACACAATAAATCTGGTTCAGATCGGATGATGTATCACTTAGATATAACTATAGAAGTAATGTAGGGGGCGCACTTGAGTCAAATGTTAGCCCACCATATCAATGTGTCCACAAGGGCTCACTGATGATGATAAATAAATATGGTTCAGATCGGATGATGTATCACTGAGATATAACAGTTTGAATAATCTAGGGGGCGCTCTGGAGTCATATGTTAGCCCACCATATCAATGTGTCCACAAGGGCTCACTGATGATGCACAATAAATCTGGTTCAGATCGGATGATGTATCACTGAGATATAACTATAGAAATAATGTAGGGGGCGCACTTGAGTCAAATGTTAGCCCACCATATCAATGTGTCCACAAGGGCTCACTGATGATGCACAATAAATCTGGTTCAGATCGGATGATGTATCACTGAGATATAACTGTAGTAATAATATAGGGGGCGCTATGGAGTAAAAATTTACATACCATTATCAATGTGTGTCGAAGTGTTCACTGATAAAGCACAATAAATCTCGTGCAGATCGGATAATGTATCACTAAGATATAACTGTAGTAATAATACAGGGGGCGCTATGGAGTAAAAATTTACATATCATTATGAATGTGTGTAGAAGTGTTCACTGATGAATCATAATAAATCTCGTGCAGATCGGATAATGTATCACTAAGATATAACTGTAGTAATAATATAGGGGGCGCTATGGAGTAAAAAATTACATAACATTATCAATGTGTATAGAAGTGTTCACTGATGAATCACATTAAATCTCGTGCAGATCGGATAATGTATCACTAAGATATAACTGTAGTAATAATATAGGGGGCGCTATGGAGTAAAAATTTACATACCATTATGAATGTGTGTAGAAGTGTTCACTGATGAATCATAATAAATCTCGTGCAGATCGGATAATGTATCACTAAGATATAACTGTAGTAATAATATAGGGGGCGCTATGGAGTAAAAATTTACATACCATTATCAATGTGTATAGAAGTGTTCACTAATGAATCACATTAAATCTCGTGCAGATCGGATAATGTATCACTAAGATATAACTGTAGTAATAATATAGGGGGCGCTATGGAGTAAAAATTTACATACCATTATCAATGTGTGTCGAAGTGTTCACTGATAAAGCACAATAAATCTCGTGCAGATCGGATAATGTATCACTAAGATATAACTGTAGTAATAATACAGGGGGCGCTATGGAGTAAAAATTTGCAAACCATTATGAATGTGTGTAGACGCGTTCACTGATGAATCATAATAAATCTCGTGCAGATCGGATAATGTATCACTAAGATATAACTGTAGTAATAATATAGGGGGCGCTATGGAGTAAAAAATTACATAACATTATCAATGTGTGTCGAAGTGTTCACTGATAAAGCATAATAAATCTCGTGCAGATCGGATGATGTATCACTGAGATATAACTATAGAAATAATGTAGGGGGCGCACTTGAGTCAAATGTTAGCCCACCATATCAATGTGTCCACAAGGGCTCACTGATGATGCACAATAAATCTGGTTCAGATCGGATGATGTATCACTGAGATACAACAGTTTGAATAATCTAGGGGGCGCTATGGAGGCTATTTGCTAATTAACATAAACACCTGTTCAAGGGGTGGGTAATGATCGATCATAATGATTTTGGTACTCCTCAGATCAAATCTGTGGAGTTTAGAACCAAACGTATGGTGACGGCGTTACGTCTTACTTCGCCACGTCACCACGCCCACTTGCTCCACCCAAAACGAACAGTGCTGGAAAGCTTGTTACACCACCATGTCTTCGGTGACTGGATACAATGTCACGCTGATTAGGTAACAGGGATCCGTTATGGACCGTTCAACGTAAAACTTTACACTTCCTGTTGTCAGGGGGCGTGGCTTAAGTGATGTCATGATTTGACCATACAGTTTTGCAGGGGACCGGATGTGGGTCAATCACTGAAGGTTTGATGTATTAGACAGTTTTCGTGTAAGAGCTGTAAGCGTTTCGTTTTTCATGGCGAGATGTCCAACTTTGAGGTCTGGCCCCGCCCCTTCAGCATGCATGAAAACGCACAGTTTTGATAACATTTGTTCCCCCGTGCCTTATAAAGAAACTGGCCAAGTTTGAATCAAATCGAGCGAAATCCCTAGGAGGAGTTCGTTGAAATGCAGAGGCTGTAAACGGCCAAAAAGGGGTGAAAATTTGGTCATCGTTCCAAAATGGCCGCCTTACCATTTATCGTACAACATTGGTGCCAGAGGGTTTTCTGTGCATCTTGGTGAGTTGGACAAGTGTACCAAATTTCATGATTCTACGTCAAACTAAGGTCAATGCGGAGGGTATTTTGAATATTTCTAGGGGGCGCTCTTGAGCCGTTTCTGTAGCGATTTGCTAATTAGCATAAACACCTGTTCAAGGGGTGGGCAATGATCGATCATACTGATTTTGGTACTCCTCGGATCAAATCTGTGGATTTTAGATCCAAACGTATGGTGATGGCGTTACGTCTTACTTCGCCATGTCGCCACGCCCACTTGCTCCACCCAAAACGAACAGTGCTGGAAAGCTTGTTACACCAACATGTCTTTAGTCACTGGACACAATGTCACGCTGATTAGGTAACACGGGTCCGATATGGACCTTTCAAAGTAAAACTTTACACTTCCTGTTGTCAGGGGGCGTGGCTTAAGTGATGTCATGATTTGACCATACAGTTTTGCAGGGGACCGGATATGGGTCAATAACTGAAGGTTTGATGTATTAGACTCTTTTCGTGTAAGAGCTGTAAGCGTTTCGTTTTTCATGGCGAGATGTCCAACTTTGACGTCTGGCCCCGCCCCTTCAGCATTCATGAAAACGCACAATTTTGATATTGTTTGTTCCCCTGTGCCTTATGAAGAAACTGGCCAAGTTTGAACCAAATCGAGCGAAATTCATAGGAGGAGTTCGTTCAAATGCGGAGGCTGTAAACGGCCAAAAAGGGGTGAAAATTTGGTCATCGTTCCAAAATGGCCGCCTTACCATTTATTGTACAACATTGGTGCCAGAGGGTTTTCTGTGCATCTTGGTGAGATGGACAAGTGTACCAAATTTCATGATTCTACGTCAAAATAAGGTCAATGCGGAGGGTATTTTGAAAATTTCTAGGGGGCGCTCTTGAGCCGTTTCTGTGACAATTTTTGCCACGCCCCCAAAATACGTAATTTTTCACCAGTCCTGACGAGTCCGCCAAATTTGGTGAGTTTTCATATATGATAAAGCCCCCAAAAGGCCACTTCAGAGGGGAAAAAAAAAATAAAAAAAAAACTACAATAATAATAATTAAAGCTGCAAGCAGCATTGAGGCCCGAAGCAGCTTAGCACTGCTCGGACCTTATTGAGGCGACCACGCGAGCTCCAGCTCGTCCGCTCGGTCGCCATTTCGAAGTCTCTCGTGTCTACTCCGCACCAGGGGTGCACACGCATAAATCTGGTTCAGATCGGATGATGTCTCACTGAGATATAACAGTTTGAATAATCTAGGGGGCGCTCTGGAGTCACATGTTAAACCACAATATCAATGTGTCCACAAGGGCTCACTGATGATGCACAATAAATCTGGTTCAGATCGGATGATGTATCACTGAGATATAACAGTTTGAATAATCTAGGGGGCGCTCTGGAGTCATATGTTAGCCCACCATATCAATGTGTCCACAAGGGCTCACTGATGATGCACAATAAATCTGGTTCAGATCGGATGATGTATCACTGAGATATAACTATATAAATAATGTAGGGGGCGCACTTGAGTCAAATGTTAGCCCACCATATCAATGTGTCCACAAGGGCTCACTGATGATGTACAATAAATCTGGTTCAGATCGGATGATGTATCACTGAGATAAAACTATAGAAATAATGTAGGGGGCGCACTTGAGTCAAATGTTAGCCCACAATATCAATGTGTCCACAAGGGCTCACTGATGATACACAATAAATCTGGTTCAGATCGGATGATGTATCACTGAGATATAACTGTAGTAATAATATAGGGGGCGCTATGGAGTAAAAATTTACATAACATTATCAATGTGTGTCGAAGTGTTCACTGATAAAGCACAATAAATCTCGTGCAGATCGGATAATGTATCACTAAGATATAACTGTAGTAATAATATAGGGGGCGCTATGGAGTAAACATTTACATACCATTATCAATGTGTGTCGAAGTGTTCACTGATAAAGCACAATAAATCTCATGCAGATCGGATAATGTATCACTAAGATATAACTGTAGTAATAATACAGGGGGCGCTATGGAGTAAAAATGTACATACCATCATCAATGTGTGTAGAAGTGTTCAGTGATGAATCACAATAAATCTCGTGCAGATCGGATAATGTATCACTAAGATATAACTGTAGTAATAATATAGGGGGCGCTATGGAGTAAAAATTTACATACCATTATCAATGTGTGTAGAAGTGTTCACTGATAAAGCACAATAAATCTCGTGCAGATCGGATAATGTATCACTAAGATATAACTGTAGTAATAATATAGGGGGCGCTATGGAGTAAAAATTTACATACCATTATCAATGTGTGTAGAAGTGTTCACTGATAAAGCACAATAAATCTCGTGCAGATCGGATAATGTATCACTAAGATATAACTGTAGTAATAATATAGGGGGCGCTATGGAGTAAAAATTTACATACCATTATCAATGTGTGTCGAAGTGTTCACTGATAAAGCACAATAAATCTCGTGCAAATTGGATAATGTATCACTGAGATATAACTGTAGTAATAATATAGGGGGCGCTATGGAGTAAAAATTTACATACCATTATCAATGTGTATAGAAGTGTTCACTGATGAATCACATTAAATCTCGTGCAGATCGGATAATGTATCACTAAGATATAACTGTAATAATAATATAGGGGGCGCTATGGAGTAAAAATTTACATAACATTATCAATGTGTGTCGAAGTGTTCACTGATAAAGCATAATAAATCTCGTGCAGATCGGATAATGTATCACTAAGATATAACTGTAGTAATAATACAGGGGGCGCTATGGAGTAAAAATTTACATACCATTATCAATGTGTGTAGAAGTGTTCACTGATGAATCATAATAAATCTCGTGCAGATCGGATAATGTATCACTAAGATATAACTGTAGTAATAATATAGGGGGCGCTATGGAGTAAAAATTTACATAACATTATCAATGTGTGTCGAAGTGTTCACTGATAAAGCATAATAAATCTTGTGCAGATCGGATGATGTATCACTGAGATATAACTATAGAAATAATGTAGGGGGCGCACTTGAGTCAAATGTTAGCCCACCATATCAATGTGTCCACAAGGGCTCACTGATGATGCACAATAAATCTGGTTCAGATCGGATGATGTATCACTGAGATACAACAGTTTGAATAATCTAGGGGGCGCTATGGAGGCTATTTGCTAATTAGCATAAACACCTGTTCAAGGGGTGGGTAATGATCGATCATAATGATTTTGGTACTCCTCAGATCAAATCTGTGGAGTTTAGAACCAAACGTATGGTGACGGCGTTACGTCTTACTTCGCCACGTCACCACGCCCACTTGCTCCACCCAAAACGAACAGTGCTGGAAAGCTTGTTACACCAACATGTCTTCGGTGACTGGATACAATGTCACGCTGATTAGGTAACAGGGGTCCGATATGGACCGTTCAAAGTAAAACTTTACACTTCCTGTTGTCAGGGGGCGTGGCTTAAGTGATGTCATGATTTGACCATACAGTTTTGTATGGGACCGGATATGGATCAATAACTGAAGGTTTGATGTATTAGACTCTTTTCGTGTAAGAGCTGTAAGCGTTTCGTTTTTCATGGCGAGATGTCCAACTTTGACGTCTGGCCCCGCCCCTTCAGCATTCATGAAAACGCACAATTTTGATTTTGTTTGTTCCCCCGTGCCTTATGAAGAAACTGGCCAAGTTTGAATCAAATCGAGCGAAATTCATAGGAGGAGTTCGTTGAAATGCGGAGGCTGTAAACGGCCAAAAAGGGGTGAAAATTTGGTCATCGTTCCAAAATGGCCGCCTTACCATTTATCGTACAACGTTGGTGCCAGAGGGTTTTCTGTGCATCTTGGTGAGTTGGACAAGTGTACCAAATTTCATGATTCTACGTCAAACTAAGGTCATTGCGGAGGGTATTTTGAATATTTCTAGGGGGCGCTCTTGAGCCGTTTCTGTAGCAATTTGCTAATTAGCATAAACACCTGTTAAAGGGGTGGGCAATGATCGATCATACTGATTTTGGTACTCCTCGGATCAAATCTGTGGATTTTAGATCCAAACGTATGGTGATGGCGTCACGTCTTACTTCGCCATGTCGCCACGCCCACTTGCTCCACCCAAAACGAACAGTGCTGGAAAGCTTGTTACACCAACATGTCTTTAGTCACTGGACACAATGTCAAGCGGATTAGGTAACACGGGTCCGATATGGACCTTTCAATGTAAAACTTTACACTTCCTGTTGTCAGGGGGCGTGGCTTAAGTGATGTCATGATTTGACCATTCAGTATTGCGGGGGACCGGATGTGCGTCAATCACTGAAGGTTTGATGTATTAGACTGTTTTCGTGTAAGAGCTGTAAGCGTTTCGTTTTTCATGGCGAGATGTCCAACTTTGAGGTCTGGCCCCGCCCCTTCAGCATTCATGAAAACGCACAATTTTGATATTGTTTGTTCCCCCGTGCCTTATGAAGAAACTGGCCAAGTTTGAACCAAATCGAGCGAAATCCCTAGGAGGAGTTCGTTCAAATGCGGAGGCTGTAAACGGCCAAAAAGGGGTGAAAATTTGGTCATCGATCCAAAATGGCCGCCTTACCATTTATCGTACAACGTTGGTGCCAGAGGGTTTTCCGTGCATCTTGGTGAGTTGGACAAGTGTACCGAATTTCATGATTCTACGTCAAAATAAGGTCAATGCGGAGGGTATTTTGAAAATTTCTAGGGGGCGCTCTTGAGCCGTTTCTGTGACGATTTTTGCCACGCCCCCAAAATACGTAATTTTTCACCAGTCCTGACGAGTCCGCCAAATTTGGTGAGTTTTCGTATATGATAAAGCCTCCAAAAGGCCACTTCTTTGGGGGGAAGAAAAATAAAAAAAAAAATAATAATAATAATAATAATAAACACTACAATTACAATAGGTCCTTGCAGCGCTTCGCTGCTTCGGGCCTAATAATAATAATAAACACTACAATTACAATAGGTCCTTGCAGCGCTTCGCTGCTTCGGGCCTAATTAAAGCTGCAAGCAGCATTGAGGCCCGAAGCAGCTTAGCGCCGCTCGGACCTTATTGAGGCGACCGCGCGAGCTCCAGCTCGTCCGCTCGGTCGCCATTTCGAAGTCTCTCGTGTCTACTCCGCACCAGGGGTGCACACGCACAATAAATCTGGTTCAGATCGGATGATGTCTCACTGAGATATAACAGTTTGAATAATCTAGGGGGCGCTCTGGAGTCACATGTTAAACCACAATATCAATGTGTCCACAAGGTCTCACTGATGATACACAATAAATCTGGTTCAGATCGGATGATGTCTCACTGAGATAGAACAGTTTGAATAATCTAGGGGGCGCTATGGAGTTATATGTTAAACCACAATATCAATGTGTCCACAAGGGCTCACTGATTATTCACAATAAATTTGGTTCAGATCGGATGATATATCACTGAGATATAACTATAGAAATAATGTAGGGGGCGCACTTGAGTCAAATGTTAGCCCACCATATCAATGTGTCCACAAGGGCTCACTGATGATGCACAATAAATCTGGTTCAGATCGGATGATGTATCACTGAGATATAACAGTTTGAATAATCTAGGGGGCGCTCTGGAGTCATATGTTAAACAACAATATCAATGTGTCCACAAGGTCTCACTGATTATGCACAATAAATCTGGTTCAGATCGGATGATGTATCACTGAGATGGGACTATAGAAATAATGTAGGGGACGCATGAAGCGCAAGTTTGAGGCCTGGCCACGCCCCTTTAGCATAAACGAAAACGCAAACTTTTGATAACTTTTACTGTCCAATGTGTTAAGGGCATGTTAACCAAGTTTAAAGGCAATCCTTCAAAATCACTAAGAGGAGTTTGTTTAAATACGCAATTCAAAAACATCGGAAAATGACCTTTGACCCAAAATGGCCGACTTTGTTTTTGTTTTGGACCAGGGTTCCAAGAGACTTTTTTGTAGGTCCTGACAATTTACACATGTATACCACGTTTCATAATTCTGGGATAAAGCATGGCTGGGGGCTGATTTTTAAACTAAATTCTAGGGGGCGCTCTGGAAGAATCAGGCCACGCCCACTACATATTGGACTGCAGTCCTGTCGAGGGATGGATAAATATAGATCTTAGTGAATTTGGTGTAGCTGGGAGCTTATATTAGGAAGTTATTTTAGCTTGATGTTTCATGGAGAATGGCCAGATTTGAGGCTTGGCCACGCCCACATGCTTTGACATAGAAAAATTATTTTGATAACTTTTGACCTTCAATGCCTCAAGATAGTGCTGACCGAGTTTGACGCCTGGATCTCGAAAGCTCTAGGACGAGTTCGCTCAGATATGACGTAAATGAAATAGACCAAATTGTGACTTTGACCTAAGGCCACGCCCACATGCTTTGACTTAGAAAAATTCTTTTGATAACTTTTGACCTTCAATGCCTCAAGATAGTGCTGACCGAGTTTGACGCCTGGATCTCGAAAGCTCTAGGACGAGTTCGCTCAGATATGACGTAATTGATGTTTCATGGAAAATGGCCAGATTTGAGGCTTGGCCACGCCCACATGCTTTGACATAGAAAAATTCTTTTGATAACTTTTGACCTTCAATGCCTCAAGATAGTGCTGACTGAGTTTGACCCCTGGATCTCGAAAGCTCTAGGACGAGTTCGCTCAGATATGACGTAAATGAAATAGACCAAATTTGACTTTGACCTAAGGCCACGCCCACATGCTTTGACTTAGAAAAATTCTTTTGATAACTTTTGACCTTCAATGCCTCAAGATAGTGCTGACCGAGTTTGACGCCTGGATCTCGAAAGCTCTAGGACGAGTTCGCTCAGATATGACGTAAATGAAATAGACCAAATTGTGACTTTGACCTAAAATGGCCGACTTCCTGTTGGCTTTGGACCATTGCTCCAAGAGACTTTTTTGTAGCTCCTGATGAGATACATATGTGTACCAAGTTTCATTATTCTAGGATAAAGCATGGTGTCAATAGACCTTTAAATGTCAAAGTTATAGCGTTTCGTTTGTTTCGGCGAGTACGCCAAGTTCACCGCTCCACTACGCCCCCTGAACATATACGAAAAGTCAATTTTTTTGATAACTTTTAAAGGCCCATGCCTTAACTGCATTCTGACCAAGTTTGAAGCCGATAGGTCGAACGCCTGAGAAGGAGTTCGTCACTAAGTATCAACTGTAATAATAATATAGGGGGCGCTATGGAGTAAAAATTTACATAACATTATCAATGTGTGTCGAAGTGTTCACTGATAAAGCATAATAAATCTCGTGCAGATCGGATAATGTATCACTAAGATATAACTGTAGTAATAATACAGGGGGCGCTATGGAGTAAAAATTTACATACCATTATCAATGTGTGTAGAAGTGTTCACTGATGAATCATAATAAATCTCGTGCAGATCGGATAATGTATCACTAAGATATAACTGTAGTAATAATATAGGGGGCGCTATGGAGTAAAAATTTACATAACATTATCAATGTGTGTCGAAGTGTTCACTGATAAAGCATAATAAATCTTGTGCAGATCGGATGATGTATCACTGAGATATAACTATAGAAATAATGTAGGGGGCGCACTTGAGTCAAATGTTAGCCCACCATATCAATGTGTCCACAAGGGCTCACTGATGATGCACAATAAATCTGGTTCAGATCGGATGATGTATCACTGAGATACAACAGTTTGAATAATCTAGGGGGCGCTATGGAGGCTATTTGCTAATTAGCATAAACACCTGTTCAAGGGGTGGGTAATGATCGATCATAATGATTTTGGTACTCCTCAGATCAAATCTGTGGAGTTTAGAACCAAACGTATGGTGACGGCGTTACGTCTTACTTCGCCACGTCACCACGCCCACTTGCTCCACCCAAAACGAACAGTGCTGGAAAGCTTGTTACACCAACATGTCTTCGG
>JBBPBX010072139.1:0-13977 GCA_038048925.1 Garcialebias charrua
CATTGAAAGCGATGGAGTAGTAGTGAGTTTTTAACCGGGATTTGAAAACCGAGAGGGAGGGGGCCTGTTTGATGAGCAGCGGTAACTCGTTCCAGAGTCTTGGGCCTGCTACAGAGAACGCCCTGTCACCCCTGCGCTTAAGGCGAGTTTCTGGAACTATTAAGAGTACCTGATCCTCTGACCTCAAAGCACGTGGAGGGACATATGGGTGAATCAGATCCGAGAGATAGGCGGGGGCGAGACTGTTCAGCGATTTGTAGACATACATGAGAATTTTGAATTGGATTCGAAGATGAACCGGTAGCCAGTGAAGGGAGGCCAAGACTGGTGTAATGTGCTCTCTTTTGCGTGTGCTGGTTAAAAATCGGGCAGCTGCGTTCTGAACCAGTTGTAATCGTGCAATGGTGGCTTGACTGACGCCAAGCAGAAGTGAATTGCAGTAATCAAGCCTAGATGTAATGAATGCGTGAATCACTGTCTCCAGGTTGTTTTTTGATAATATGGGCTTCAGCTTAGACAGACGCCTCAGCTGGAAAAAACAGGATTTGACGATCATGTTTACATGACTGTTGAGTTTCATGGAAGGATCCATTATCACTCCCAGATTTGTGACTTTTTGTTTTTCGGACAGGGGTAGAGCAGAAAGGTCAATGCAGTGGTTCGAGGTTGTGTCATTGGGAAGGAACAATATGGCTTCAGACTTCTTATCATGGATTACTGGAACCATGTCCTATGGTCTGATGAGACCAAGATTAATTTGTTTGGTTCAGATGGTCTCAAGCATGTGTGGTGGCAGTCAGGTGAGGAGTACAAAGATAATTTGTTTGGTTCAGATGGTCTCAAGCATGTGTGGTGGCAGTCAGGTGAGGAGTACAAAGACAAGTGTGTGATGTCTACAGTCAAGCATGGTGGTGGGAATGCCATGGTCTGAGGCTGCATGAGTGCAGCAGGTATTAGGGAGTTAAATTTCATTGAGGGACACATGAACTCCAATATGAACTGTGAAATACTGAAACAGAGCATGATCCCCTCCCTCCGGAAACTGGGTCACATGGCAGTGTTCTAGCATGATAATGACCCCAAACACACCTCTAAGACGACCACTGCTTTACTGAAGAGGCTGAGGGTAAAGGTGATGGACTGGCCAAGCATGTCTCCGACCTAAACCCAATAGAACACCTTTAGGGCATCCTCAAGCGTAAGGTGGAGGAGCACAAAGTCTCAAATATCTGACGGCTCCGTGATGTCGTCATGAAGGAGTGGAAGAGCATTCCAGTGGCAACCTGTGAAGCTCTGGTGAACTCCATGCCCAGGAGAGTTAAGGCAGTTCTGGTAAATAATGGTGGCCACACAAAATATTGACACTTCAGGAACTTTCACTAAGGGGTGTACTCTGTTTTGTTGCTGGTGGTTCAGACATTAATGGTTGTATCTTGAGTTATTTTGAGGGAAGAATAAATTTACACAGTTATATAAGCTGCACACAGACTACTTTTCATTGTGTCAAAGTGTCATTCTGTCCCATGAAATCGTATATATATATATACGACCTATCTTCGTATACAGATACGTATACATATACGTATACATATACGTATACATATACGTATATATATATATATATATATATATATATATATACGTGTATATATATACGTGTATATATATTGTATATATATGTATATGTATATATATATATATATATATATAGTATATATATATATATATATATATATATATATATTAGGGTTGTACATCTCTGTGTGACAGACGATTCGATTCACATCTAGATACAAAGGTTACGATTCGATTCAAAAACGATTTATTTTAAAAACGGAACGATTCGATTCGATGCAGTGTAAAAGCGATTCGGTTCGATTCGATTAAACTTCAAATAATTCTACGTTTTAACATTTGTTGATGTACCGGTAGACAAATATTTCATTATGAAAGAAAAAGGACCATTTCTATAAATGTGACATTCTTAGAGCATTTTTAAATTTGTAAAAGTCCACATATATCATATCTAAAAGGGTGCTGTAAAGCACTGGTAAAAATAAAGTAAAAAGCCAAACAAAATAATCACATGTTAAATGTGTTTATTTTTAAACATGGACCTAAAAAGACCAGCTAAAAGAAAATTTCCTACAGAAAATACAGAAAAAATATAAAAGGCACAAATGGTTACAGCAGCATGTAATAAAATAAAAATCACTAGGAGAACCCAAGAATAAGCTAAGCACAAAGCTCCTGTGCAATAACCCGCTGTGCAATAACCTGTCACACAACCTGTAGTTTAGTAGTTATGTGCAATATAGATCATGTGCATTTTAGCTTATATTTCATTACTACCTTGAAATAGTTATTCACACAAATTCATCCTGCTTCACCGTTAAAATTCTACCATGTTGTTTACTATTTTTCTCTTCAGAAACTTTGTAAATATTATAATTACTGTTTCACTTTTTGGTAGTTTATTTTGTACCCTTATTGCATGCTTTAGTATTTCCTGTTTGCTTGTTGTTTGTTTTTTAGCAAGTCAAAATCGTTTTTTCTCATCCTGAGCATTTCATTGTACTAAGTTAACCCTGTGTTAACCTGCATATGACAAATAAACACTTGAACTTTGTCATGAACGGCTGCTTCTGTGAAGAACGGGCGGTGGACTCACGAGGTAGCTTGGCGAACTCAGCTTTATTGAACTGCTAATAGCACGACATGTTAACGTCTCGTCAGGCTCAGTTCACAACTAAAAAACACACACACTGCGCATGCTCAGTCTATACTAGCTACGGCAACCCAACTAGGACATATCACCACATCTCCCCCTTTTAGCAGGAAACACACATGTTTCTAAACTACCCTGTATATAACATCCGAACACTAGGACGTTGGGGTCGACTGCCCTCGGTCCACAGCAACGTAGGGATTATTCTGCCCTCGATAGTTGCTGTTCCTATTAATTCGGTGAACAACTAAATATTTTCCCAGTTACTATTTACCCACACGTCAGAACTCTATGTTTCACCCTTATACCTACAAACTACACAGGTCTATGTTTCACACTTATACATACAAACTACACAGGTCTATGTTTCACACTTATACATACAAACTACACAGGTCAACTTCACTTTATCCTTTTTTTTTTTTTTAGTCATTAAGTGTCTCGGTACCTTAGAGGGATTCTGATTACCCTTCCCCTGGAAGTCACCTGTGAACCTTGTGGAGTTGAGCGCTCCACCTCTGGACCCATGTGTCTCTGGTCAGGAGTTCTGGTCGCAGAATCAGCACCGTCTTCAGGTGGAAAGCTACTGTTCAGTGTCACTGGAGAATCAGGTGGTTGTAGCTGATCTGGTTGATCTGTGGGAAGTGGGACAGCTTGCAGATGTCTCCGGTTCCGTCTTAATACAGCTCCATTCTCCGTTTCCACCATATACGACCTTGGCTCATGGCATTTGCCGATGACCTTTGCTGGGGTTTTCCAACTCTTTTCACCATCCAGTTTTATCCTGACGTCTTGTCCTGGTTGTAGTGCAGGAAGTGGTTGTGCAGAATGATGGCGATCGTGGAAGAATCTGTAGGTTTCCTTTGTCTGTCTGTCCTTTTGTTGAATCACATGTCTGTCCACTGGAGCAGCTTTCAACTTGCTCTCCAGCACTGGAAGTGTGGTTCTGATTTCTCTTCCCGTCATCAGTAGTGCAGGGCTCACACCTGTAGCAGCACTAGGTGTTGCTCTGTAGCACATCAGGGCCAGATAGATAAGAGATTTTTTATTAACATTGCACCAGTAAACCAATACAACGTGATCATGTAAACACAGTCATCCAGAGGTCAGAGAATGTTAAGCTGCTGCAATTCAAAACACGCATGTTCAAAACACGCATGTTCGTCAGCGCGGCCATCTCTCATCCATCATGGATGAAGAGCAAAACAGATATGGAAAAAGGAAAAGCACAGTAGGTATCATTTGTGATATTCAAAAAAAGAATTTATCAAAGATTGCCTGAGGACACTCCATGATAAAGTCTCAAAAACTCTATCAGCGAAAGCACAGTCACACGAGACATTGTTGCAGTTTTGACGACAGGCAAGGAGATATTTAGTCTGTGAGTATGGGGGTCAGGCTGCTTCAAAATGTTCTTTGCGGTCTGAACCGCTCGTTCGGCCGCACCGTTCGCCTGAGGGTAGTGGGGGCTGGAAGTTGAGTGCACAAATCCATACTCTCTGGAAAAGTCCTGGAAGTCACTGGATGTAAATTGAGTTGCATTATCACTCACCAGTTCCAGTGGAATTCCCCACCTCACGAACATGCTCTTGAGTCGACTTATGACTTCACGACTCGATGTGGAAGACAAACGAACTATTTCAATGTCTCTGGAATAATAGTCCGTTACAATGAGATAATTCTTACTCTCATGCTCGCACAGATCTGCTGCTATGCGCTGCCAGGGCCCCCCTGGTAGAGTAGAAGTCAGGAGAGGTTCGTGCCTCTGTGTTGGTTTGTGTTCAATGCAGAATTTACATGTTGACACAGTCTGTTTAATCTCAGCACTGATGCCCGGCCACCACACTGCCATCCTGGCGCGTGCTCGGCACCGTGTTAGTCCTTGATGTCCTTTGTGTATCTCTGACAGCACCTCAGCTCTCTGCGCAGAAGGAATGACCAGCCGGTCCTCGAATAACACCAAACCATCAGCTTCTGAGAGATGTGCTCGTGCTGAATGGTAACGATGAAGAGATGAGTTCCTCGCTGTTCTTGGCGGCCATCCGTTCCTGATGAACTTTATAATCTGCTGCAGTTCATGATCGTGCTGAGTTGCCTCACGGATCCTTGAAAGTCTTTGGGATGAGGCTGGTGCATTCACCATAACTGATTCAACATGTGCCTGTACAATGTGATCTGTAGTCTCATCACTCACATGTCTCTGTGGCCTCCTGGATAGGGTGTCGGCTACTACCAACTGTTTGCCTGGAACGTGCTCTGCTTCCACGTTGAATCTTAAAAGCCGCATCAGGAGTCTCTGGCACCTTGGAGGGGCTTTGTCCAGGTCATAAGTGTTTATGAGTGGTACAAGTGGTTTGTGGTCTGTTTGCAGAACGAAACTGTCCATTCCTTGAACGTAGCGTGCAAATCGCTCACACGCCCACACACCTGCTAAACACTCCTTTTCGATTTGAGAGTATCTTCTCTCAGCATCAGACAGCGTGCGGGAGCAGAATGCCACGGGCTTTAATCCATCCTCGTGTTCTTGTAGTAGAGCTGCTCCTAAGCCGTAGCTGCTTGCATCTGCGCTGATAACAGTTTTTCTACTTGCATCATAATATGCAAGAGCTGGGGCTGACACCAACATGGCTTTAACAGCTTTAAACGCCTGTTCTTGTGTGTCGTCCCATACCCACTTGTTCTCTCGTCGTAGCAGACTGGTGATCGGGTGTAGCTTGGTGGAGAGGTCTGGCAGGAATCTCCCCACATAGTTAATCAGGCCCAGGACCTGACGGAGCTCCTCCACATTTGTGGGACTCTGCATCTTTGTGATGGCTTCCACTTTCGTCGGGTCTGGTTTTATTCCTTCACCGCTGATGATGTGACCAAAGTAACGAGTTTCTGCTTTGCTGAAATGACACTTTGCTTTGTTCAGCTTCAAGCCGCTGTTTTTGATGGTTTTCAAAACTGCATTCAGGTGGTTGTCATGTTCCTGTTTAGTCTGTCCATAAACAAGGATGTCGTCCATGACTACGACAACGCCTTCATGGTCACTTAACAGTGTGGACAACTGTCTTTGAAAGATTTCTGGGGCTGACGTGATACCAAAAGGTAACCGCTTATAACAGAATCTACCACTGGGGGTTATAAATGTTGTCAGTTTTCTGCTCTCTGCATCCAGAGGGATCTGCCAGAAACCACATGACGCGTCTAAGGTTGAAAACACCTTAGCTCCTGCCAGCTTTGGGGCAATGTCCTCCAAAGTTGGTAAAATATAACGCTCTCTTTTCACTGCTTTGTTTAAGCGTTTTAGATCCACACAAATTCTTACTTGGCCGCTGTTTTTCTTTTCAACAGGAACCATTGGGGCGCACCAATCAGTAGGCTCAGTAACCTCTTCTATGACGCCCAAATCTAGCATTCTTTTCAGTTCTGCCTCAACCTTAGAAAGGAGAGGAAATGGGACGCGTCGTGGCGTTGTCAGGCTGTAGGGCTCTGCATCTGCTCTCAGTTCAATTTTTACCGGGTTGCATTTTAGCAGGCCTATTTCTCCAAAAACATCCTCTAAGAGGTCTGTATTAATATTATTAATTCTCCTGACTAAACCCATCTTCCTAGCTACACTACCTCCCAACAGGTTATGAGCATAGGGTCCCTTTATGACTGTGACCCAGAAACTGTATTTCTGTCCTTTAAACTGACTTGTGGCCATAAACCTGCCTACACAGTGGACTTCACCTCCAGGGCTGGTGACCAGTGGCATTTTAGCTTCTGTGACTAATCTTGGGCTATTTGGCAGTCTATTAAATGTAGTCAGCGACATCACTGTTATGTCTGCACCTGTGTCGATTTTAAATCTGACCGTACAGCCATTTATAGGTAATTCTACAAGCCACTCACTTTCTGAATCTGGCTGCTCTATTATAGCTGGCTTTACATTAGTTACTGCTCCAAGAAAAATCATGTCGTCACTCTCTACTGAATTGTTAGAAACTACTGTCACCTCTTTCAGCATTTTTGATTTGCAGACTATTTCAAAATGTCCCAATTTATTGCATTTATGGCACCTCTTGTTCTTTGCTGGGCATGGCTGCGTTTTTCCATGTTGTCTATTACAGCGTGAACATGTGAAGGGGTCTTTGGGCTCACTGGGCTCCGGTTTTCGCCTCCATCTTGCGTCGTTGTCGCTCTTTGATGTTTTAAAATGGCGTCCCCCTTGACTCATAGCGTCGACCATGTGTTCGACACGCAAGCTAGCACTCTGCTGCTTTATTTGTTCACTTTGCCTTGCTATCTGAATAGCTCGTTCCAGCGTGAGGTTTGCCTCCAACTGCAGTTTTTCAGAAATACTGTGGTCCAGTATTCCAATCACAATTCTGTCTCGAATGTGTTCATCTTTTGTGCCTCCAAACTCACAGTTTTGAGCTAGTTCATATAAACTTCTGACAAATGCTTCGACTGGCTCTCCGGCTTTCTGCACTCTTTTATGAAAGCAAGCTCTGTCGTGAATAACATTTCTTCTTGGCACAAAATGGTCGCTGAATTTCGCCATTACCGTCGTGTAATCTAGCTCAGGATGTGTCTCCTCGATTTCTTCATATTCATCAGCCGCCACATTTACTCTCTCGTACACAAACGAGTCGTAAATAGCCTCTGCCTCTCTTCCCAGGGCATAAAGAAGCGTGTTGACTTGTACCTCTCCGCTCTCTCCGTCCAGCTTTGATGCTATTCTGTAGCGATCAAAGCGACGCCGCCACATCGGCCATTCTGCCGGGCGAGAAGTCGAAGGATTCGGGTGGACCGAACTTTGCCATTTAACTCAGTAACTCACTCAGTAAGGCGTCCTGTCGGCCACTTCTGACACCATGTCATGAACGGCTGCTTCTGTGAAGAACGGGCGGTGGACTCACGAGGTAGCTTGGCGAACTCAGCTTTATTGAACTGCTAATAGCACGACATGTTAACGTCTCGTCAGGCTCAGTTCACAACTAAAAAACACACACACTGCGCATGCTCAGTCTATACTAGCTACGGCAACCCAACTAGGACATATCACCACAAACTTGAACTTAATAATACAAAACATAATGCAAGAACAGTACGCCTAACAACAGCAGCACGAATATGAGTTTGTGTGAGCAGGTGGGCACGGATTAATATAAAAACATACTCTCTGTACCTCACGCTCTCTGTACCTCTTGACTTTCTTCAGTGGCCTGGTCCCTCACAGATCTAGCTGCCATCCTAACTTCAAAGTCTTCTCCCAACAGCTCGTCCAGCGCTGACATTTTCTTTTTTTTTAACAAGGTGGTTCATCATCTGAAATAGAAAACAAGCACCATATATTACTGGCTATGTTAGCCATGAATTTTTTCTTTTTTTTTACTGACTTTACCATTTTATGTAAAAATCTTCATCTGATGTTCAGAATTTATTTATGTAGAGACTCGTGTACATGTGTAAAAGATATATCATTATCATCATGATGATTATTTAACTCTTTCTGTGCATGCAGATTCTCTCATTATTGTGAATGTGTTTTATGCTGATACAATGACTGCAGCACAAGTTTAAGACAAAGTCAGCTCATTCTTGATCACAAGTTATAAAACACAAACCTGTATGCTCATCTTGGGTCTGGGGTGCATCATTGCAGACATCCAGATCTCCATTTGCAGGTTCAGTCTGCACTGGACCTCTCTGAACTGAATCCCCCGTTACCTAGAAATAAAACATGACATTACATTTAGTGTACAGTATGGTTAAATGCAGTGTAAACAATCAAAAAACAGTAGGCAGAATAAATCTAGTGACAGCAACAAAACACAGCAGACTGTAACTGAATGCACTGTAAGATGTATTTTGACAGTGTGTTGGGGGATTTACCTTGTGATACAGGGATGTTGCTTCTGCTGATAGGCTTGTGAATGTCCTCTCTGCATCATGGCTACTGTTGTAGCTTTATGCTTCTTATTAATCTTGTATGGCTGTGGGTCATAGTCATGCAGCTTATATTATAGGTGAAGGCTGAGACAACGCAGTTCGGGTCCAACAACGTGTTTATTCTTCTGTGTAACAACAAGACTGTTCACCCATTCTGTGGGCTCATTGACAGGAGTTATCACTGCTACTGAGGAAGGGCAGGGACTTAAAACGGGGGTCCAGAGCTACTGCAGTGTGGAAGAGATCTTCAAGGCCTGTGTAGCTCGTGAACTATCACTGAGTTGCCCGTAAAATTTAGTGATAACGTTACCCGTCGCTTTGTGTGTGGCAGCTGCATGCTCCTGCTCGTTGTTGTGAGGCTTGAAAAGTTGTTGGTCGAGGTTTGTTGTGCTACCAGTGTACTTCGGAGGTGCGCTGCATAGCTTACAAATAGCGTGGCTTTTGTCGAGTTTTCCGTCCTTCTAGTAAAACCCGAAAACGTTCCACACTTTAGATTTTTGTCTGGCTGATGTGTTGAAAATCTTTTGCGGTGACTCGCTAGCGCGCGCGGCTACTATTTACATCCATGCTCGTCCTCGGCGCATGCGTGAGAATAGCTTCGCTCTCGCGTTGTTTTAGAAATGCATTGTAAACTCTGCAAGTCTCGCGATACCCGGTCCGTGTCTTTTCAACCAGTTCATCTCTGAATTTGTGGCTGGTTGCTGTCGGTTTACGTGGCTGCTACTGATGCAACCACATCGCTAGCTTGTCAAACCGGATATCCGGTTGAATCGGTTAATCTATAACAAGCCTAATATATATATACGTATACATATCTGTATACGAAGATAGGTCGTATATTAGTGCTGGACGATAATTCAATAACGATAAATATCGCGATATACTTTTATTCAATAACGATGATATGAAGTTTAAGCATATTTTCGATATTTCGATAGGATTTTACAACGTTTCATTGACGTTTTTCTGTTTCTGTTCGGGTTGAAGCGGCTGCTTCTACAACCCGCCCGGACAGAAAAAGCTGTGACACAAAACGTGCGTGGTGACGTCGTTGTTACGCAGCGCTCACTCCAGCAGCAGGCGTTAGCGGTAGCAGGCTAAAAGCTAAGCTAGTCTCCAAAGCGCGTTAAGTTTTCGCTTCAAAACGAGTCAAACGAGTGCTCATGACCGTCAGAATGTGACTGAACAAAGTTTCACAAGCGAAGAGAAAGAGACGACATCACTGATGAGAGGAAAGACTAATTCGTCGGTGTGGACGTAGTTCGGTTTTGTTAAACTGCAGGTCTCATCTGCAGCGAGTCCTCGGTTTGTTTATTTTTCAAAACGTGACAGAGTCGTTCTAACTAGCGGTGGGAACATCTAACTTGTTTAATGTGAAGAGTTTCCACTCGATATAATATGATGAGAGTCAGAAGATGAAGAACAATAAAGTTTGAGCCAACGTGTCCCTGAAACTACGATGTAAACAAACAGCCCCAGCTCTGCATGTTTTTTTTATTCAAAATAAAACAAATTCATCAGAAGAAGAAAAAACACTGAAAATGTGCAGAAAGACGAAAATAGTGTTATAATATCTGCCCCTTGTTTAAAAAATACAAAATAACTACAAACAAACAACAACCTTCACTTCACCTGCACCACACCTTCCCAACAACTTTGATTTAATCATATTTTAAAACATATAAATAGTTTTAGAAATGTTTATGGTGATATCAAGTCAACACAATCCTGTTTCCTGATTTACAACTCAGCTCCTTCAAACTAGTCCTAAATGGAGGTTTTACAAACATTTACATTCCCTTCAGGGTTTAATAACTTTAAACAAATTTTAATTGAATATTTGGGGGGTAATTTTTTTTTTAGTTTTATACATGACTTGTAAAATACTATGTTCAACCAAATCATAAAATTTTAATAATTTAAACTGATGAAATATTTGTTGGGTGACCATAGCACTTCCTACTAATAATTCTTATAGCTCTTTTTTATAAAATAAAAACAGGGTTTGTAATTGTTTTGTATGCTTTTCCCCAAACTTCAATACAACAGATTAAATATGGAACAATCATTACATTATACAATGTATATTCAAAACTTTGTCATTCAAAAACTATTTTACTTTATACAGTAATGCAATTGATTTTGTTATTTTTATTCTTTAAAGGGGACCACAGATGCAAAATTCACTTTTTAATGTTTTTTTTACTCAACTTTGGGTATTTACTTCATAAAAAAACAGTCCTTGTGCCAAAAAAATGCACCCAGTGGTTTATTTACTCTAAGTAGATTTATTTATTTTTGATAAATACACCTGGATTCACACTTCCTGCAGTTATTGACGTCACAAGCCGTAGCCAATCACCTCAAACCTGAGTCCAGCCCCTCACCTAGCAACCCCTGGTTAGGCTCAACCCACTTCTGTATTAAACACATGACTGTTGTTTTTCATGATTTCATCTCATCTTTTGTTTATATGTTCTTAATTTCATGTGTACAGCACTTTGTTGCAGCTGTGTTTTTTTTAAATGGCTTTATAAATAAAGTATAATTGTTATTTTTATGTTTTAGTTCAATTTTTAGTGTATTTGCGATCGCTCCCAACGCGCAGCCGGCAAAAATTAAACGAGCGGACTCCCGGCATAGGGACCGGCGGCAACGGGACACTGCTTCTGGCGGATGGAGCGGAGCTTCAATTGTACAGCCTCGTTGCAGCCTTGCAGCAGCCTCGCAGCAGCGAGGACCTTCTCCTTACGGATTAATTTACGGGAGACACTTGGTGAACTTTGTGTTGTCTTGACTGGAACAGCGATAACTCCCAAAATCTCCGCGTGCAACGAGCGGAGCTGGCGAACACCGGAAGAGGAACAAGCTAACATTAGCTTCGGATTCGGCAGGTCTCATGCTAAAAGGAGCAGCTCATGGCGGCGCGCTCAGACGAGTTTCGGTAAGTTATCTTAAGCTAGCACTAACAGTAAGTCAAATGAGTAATAAAAAAAGAGCTAATTTTAAAACAACAACACATTACAGATACTGGCTGTTACAGAGGGCGTAAACAGATCGTTGAAGGGCGTGGACTTCAAGAAACCGGTCGTTCAAAACGAAAGTTAAAAATGGCAGAATTAAAAAGGGTATAATTGATTATCTAATAATTATTTTGTGCATTAAATTGAAGGAATAGGGTCTGGATATCCCACAGAAATGCCATAAAAATTTAAAAAATACATCTGAGGTCCCCTTTAAGTATCCATGAGATTTTTATGTCAGCTTCTTATAAATAACAACACCCAAAAGTTTTAATTAACTATAAATTTCAATGCTGTAAATTTTAAAGATGTTTAAAGTTAAAACTATTAATATTGACACAGTTGAGAATTTTATGGCAAGAAAGTTCATGCTCAATAATCCAGGTACCAAATCCAATAATTCTCAGTTGGGTCATCTGGACAGTTTCTTTTTTATAGAAACTGGATGGAGGATGGAGGGTGAAACGTTTCTATAAAAAATAAACTGTCCAGATGACCCAAATGAGAATTATTGGGTTGAGAAGTTTATGTTTATTTGATGGTGATTTCCATCTTTTTGGAGGCTAAATACAAATACAAGGTGAACATTAATTTATTTGTATAGTTTATAGTTTTTTTTTAGGCTTTTATATTGTTTATATCGATATCGAATTATATCGTTATCGACCGAAATTAAGAACTATATTGTGATCTATATATATATATATCTTGGTCCGCATTGCCGGCAGTAAGTCAGGCTCGTTTCCAGTGAGAGTTGGACTCCGCCAAGGTTGCCCTTTGTCACCGATTCTGTTCATAACTTTTATGGACAGAATTTCTAGGCGCAGCCAAGGTGTTGAGAGGATCCGTTTTGGTGGCCTTAGAATCGCTTCTCTGTTTTTTGCAGATGATGTGGTCCTATTGGCTTCATCAGATCGTGATCTACAGCTTTCGCTGGAGCGGTTTGCAGCCGAGTGTGATGCGGCCGGGATGAGGATCAGTTCCTCCAAATCCGAGGCCATGGTCTTGAGCCGGAAAAGGGTAGCATGCCCTCTCCGGGTCGGGGAGGAGGTCCTGCCCCAAGTGGAGGAGTTTAAGTATCTCGGGGTCTTGTTCACGAATGAGGGAAAACTGGAGCGTGAGATCGATAGGCGGATAGGTGCAGCATCCGCAGTGAAGCGGGCGCTGTACCGGTCTGTCGTGGTGAAGAGAGAGCTGAGTCGAAAGGCAAAGCTCTCAATTTACCGATCGATCTACGTTCCCACCCTCATCTATGGTCATGAGCTTTGGGTTGTGACCGAAAGAACGAGATCTCGGATACAAGCGGCTGAAATGAGTTTTCTCCGCAGGGTGTCTGGACTCTCCCTTAGAGATAGGGTGAGAAGCTCAGTCATCCGGGAGGGACTCGGAGTAGAGCCGCTGCTTCTCCACATCGAGAGGAGCCAGTTGAGGTGGCTCGGGCATCTGGTTAGGATGCCTCCTGGACGCCTCCCTGGTGAGGTGTTCCGGGCATGTCCCACCGGGAGGAGACCCAGAGGAAGACCCAGGACACGCTGGAGGGACTATGTTTCTCGGCTGGCCTGGGAACGCCTTGGGATTCCCCCAGAGGAGCTGCTCCAAGTGGCTGGGGAGAGGGAAGTCTGGGCCTCCCTACTTAAGCCTAGGATATAGTTGACGCGTCGCATAGGGCGCGCGGCCAAAGTGACGCAATCGCGAAGTCCCCGCCCCCGCGCTTTGGCCAGCGCGTTGGTTTCGCGCGTGGTCGTGCACCTCCCAGATTTTGAAGCTCCGCAAGCCTAGCGCGCGCGCCAAATTGATTGACAGGTCGGGTGTGGACCTCACCGACAGCCTTCACGCCAGAATCTGCAGCTGTCTGCGCCGCTGTGGTCGTGGAAACGGCGTCGCGACGCATGGAGGAATGTTTTTTATGTGATTCAAATGCATTAAATTCCCCGAGCGAGCGGAAAGCTATTTGTTTTTGTTGTGTGATTTCAAACAGTTCTTCTTCTACGGTAGATTTCTTCTTCTACACCCTTTCTTGCAACATATGCACAGGTTTTAGAGGGTACTGCCACCTGCTGGTCAGTAAAAGAACAGCACTTTGCCAAGCGCTGCCGTGCCACACTATAAACGCATGCACAGTGCGCGCGCAGCACGTGCGCTCCAGCTTGCGGACCAAAGCGCGACTATATCCGAGGCTTTAGGCTGCTACCCCCGCGACCCGACCCCGGATAAGCGGAAGAAAATGGATGGATGGATGGATATATATCTTTACTATATCCTTTACTATATCAGACAATATATATATATATATATGCAGAATGT
>JBBPBX010072140.1:6853-18137 GCA_038048925.1 Garcialebias charrua
ATAAAATGAAGGGAGCAGAAAGAAGATGAAATCTTATTATATCTGCCCCTTATTTCACAGTTTGTTCAACCAATGATAACCTTCAAGCAACATCACAGAATGAATAATTAGGCCCGAAGCAGCTAAGCGCTAGAAACGATCGAATTACAATAGGCCTTCGCAGCGCTTAGCTGCTCGGGCCTAATAATTATGAATTCAATTTATAACGCACTTTTCATTAATGAAAATCTCAAAGTGCTACATACATTGAATGCTACACACATTCATACACCAGTAGTGGCAGACTACCATGCAAGGTGCTTTCCAGTCCTACCGGGAGCAACTCGGGGTTAAGTGTCTTGCCCAAGGACACAACGACACATGGTGTGGGGAACCGGGATTCGAACCGCCAACCTTCCGATCTGGGGACGACTGCCATTACCACTATGCCACGGCCGCCCCTTATATTTAAGCTAAGAGCCACAGACTAAGTATAATGACATCCTGTATTTACAAGTATGTCTGTCGTCACAATTTAAATGTGCTGACATATTAAATTGCAAGAAAGTGAAATCATCAATCAAGTGTAATGGTGTTAATTTTAGTTGATTTATTTTAAATTAATGGTCGTGTCTTTGGCATACCAAACTAAGTTAACGTTTCCATTGTCACTCTATGGCTTCTGTTTTACTTATCCATCATAAAGATCACAGAAATATTGGGTAAACGGAAAAAGAAAAGAATCTGTGAAATTACTATTCAATCTGAATAAGTAAATTAATTAAGGTAAAGAGGTCAGTATTAATATTGACCTCCTATATACCCTTTACACCACCAAGCATGGATTCCTGGCAGCCTCCACTGACCGGCTGGCCATCAACAGGTCTGGGGCAGTCCGTCTGTTAGAAATAAAAAATCCAGCTAACTGTTGGGATGCTACAAACATGGATGACATATGCAAAAAACAGTCATGTCTGCAGATTGACACAAATACCTCAAGCATCACACTGAACAGAAAACATGCTTATTACACTCAGGTTCAATGCCAGTTGTACTGTTACGAAGTACCAGAGTGTGATTTTGTGTTGTGCACAAAATCATTCCTGCATGTAGAAACAGTGAAGGCAGACTTTTCTTTCATGCAGAAGCTGCTATTGCTGGGTTGCAATCACGTGACCCGGAAGTGGCGCGAAATTCAGATGCGGGGCAGGAAGTGATTTTCCCCAGTTCAAAACACAGCAGAATGGATTACAGCAAGTATGCCAAAGCCCTAAATAAACTGGCGAGGACGAGTTTTGGGTTAACCATTTAGGATCAAAAGAAGCTTTAAATGGTTGTCGACTTGTTTCTGCCCGGGTGAGTAGTGAGATGTACAACAAGTTTAGTTAGCCCCCTGTTATTTCTATGTGCGTGGATCTACTTAAAAATAATATATTTAGCTTCTGTAAAGCCAAATTCGTGCTGGAGTTGTATGTGTTAACGTTGAGTCATATGCATTTCTACACTGTAGGTCAGAGATCTACAGTAACTCCATTAAAAAGGTAAGTTAATGTACTGAAAATATTATGATTTTTTTTGTTTTGATAATACAGTATCATCAAGGTGATCGTATCTTCTTTGTAACTTCAGATACTAGCTGGTTAAACTCAAGGTGGCCATACATGGGAGCCTCACCAGATGGAGTCGTTTCATGTGACTGTCATGGAGCCAGGGTGTGTGAAATCAAGGTAAAATTTATTTCTCAAAAGGTTTGGACTACTGCACTGCAGACTTAGCTTTTTTAGATTTTTCTACCTGGATTATTGAGCATGCATTAGGGTACTGCACTGCAGACTTTGCGCACCTCACAGTATGAATGTTACAACTATAATTTTTTACTCAAATCTTTGTTGTTTGCATATTTCACAGCATGTAGCCGTAGTTTTGGGGATGGTCTTGCAGTTTGTGGGATGTTGCCTTGTTTCCAGTTAAAAAATGTGTGACCTTTCCATCACCTTTTAAAACTTAGTCCAGATTAATACATTCTTACCTGTGGAACACACCTGGTTGACAGAGACATAAATATAGTCTCATTTTCTAACATTGGTGTTGGATAGTGAAATGAGTGAAACACAATCTTTAAAAACGTATCATATTGAAATGTTTTGGAGACTACCGTATTTATTTTTTATGTCTAAGTTTCATTGTCTTGTCCTTCAGTGCCCACAGAGCAAACAGCATGAAGTCGGTCTGAGGATGTGTGCTGGACAGCCTGGTTTTTGTCTCGTCGTCTCGTCAAGGTTGGAGATTCTGTACAACTGGATAGGAACCATCCTTATTACCATCAGCTCCAGGATCAGATTCACATTGTGGATGTACAATATTGTGATTTTGTAGTATGGAGTGAAAATGATATTTATGTGGAAAGAATTCTGCCAGATGACCAGCTGTGGGAAACAGCAGTTCCCAAAATTCAGCACTATTTTACACATTGCATCCTACCTGAAATCCTGGGACAGAAATCCACACGTGACTAACCAATCTAAGAATCAAGAATGTTATTTGGAGTAGTTGATGAAAGGAGTTTGAAAAGTTTATACAAATTTAAACAGTTGCTCTTTTTTTCCCCAAAAACATTTGTCACTACCATAACATGTTTCAGCTACACCTGTAGCAAGCACTCTGCAGAAGGGTCATGTGATGTTGTTACATGTCATGACAGCTGTTTTTTATTTACAATAATCTTAATTGAAAAGTTAAGTATGTTAAATCAAATGATATATTTAAATCAATATGAGATTAGCTTGTGAATTTCAAAGGTGTTCTAATATGTTAAATAACAGCACATACAAATGTCATATGTCACAAATGTTGCAAAATGAGTCTACTTCAGAAAAATGTTTTTATTTCAATAGCAAAACTCATGTCATTTTAACTGACCAATATTCACAAAGATTGGTTATGGAGTTCATTGAATAAATTAAAAATATTCAACCTTATTGGGTAAATTTTTTTTTTGTCTTCATGAACAATTAACATGTACAAATATGGTCTGTAACAGTATTAGTGATTTAATTTACTTTTGATTTACTTTAAATGATAAATACATGTATAATCATTTAAACTTAAAATATTTATATAAATATAGTTGATTGAATTACTTGTCGCTCAGGCCACTCTATTAAGAATTGTAATCTTTCATGGAGAACATGAATCGTTCTAAAACAAATTCGAGACACAGTGGCTTTTGACACATTAAATCTATAGGCAAGGTCTTGAAGCTGCAGATTTAATCTGAGATGCATAAGTATCATAATAAATTGCTCAAATTTGGAGAGTGCTGACAGTGATGACATGCTGATGTATAAGGTTCACAGAGCTGAAAAATTTGCATCAAAACTAAAAAGTTGGGCAGTCCCGTATAAAACTTTGTTTTATCGTTGTTCTGGAAGGTTTCAGGAGTAAATTTAGTCACTGAGACTTTTTCCTTAAGGTCGCAGATCTCAGTTGTGTAGCCTTTCACTGCATCCTCCAGCTTTGTGAGGTCAACCATGCTTAGATCCGTCTGGCATTCTGCATCTGCAAATATTTAATTATTAAAAATTACGTTCAGAAATTCTATAAATAAATAAATAGTATTTTTATTTATTATTATTTTACCTTTGAATCGTTCGTTTTCAGGGGCTGGTAAGCTTTCTTCACAGAGCTCATCTTCCAGACTGTTGGCCTCCTCAGTGCAGAGAAGCTTCCAGGCCTTAGCTCTTTCCCTGCGCCGGAGGGATGCTTCTGTTTGTGGCCACTCGTTACTTCTTTGGTACCCCAGGTTAACAGTGGGGGCCCAGTCTTGGGAATGTACATCACCTGCTGCACTCGGACAACCTAAATATAAGACACCACTTTAAAGTAAAACACGTAAATGCCTTTCCTAGCACTAAGCTAACCGCTAACAACATTAGCATTCTAATCGGATTTTTTCTGGGAACAACCAAGTGTTGAACCACTACACAAGCTAGGGCATAACATATCTTACCTGTCTTTCTAGTTACTGTCCAATAAAATATCTGAAAATATGATTTAAACGATACGACCCTTACCTGTAACAAAGTGGTCGCTGCAGACTCTCGTCAGTTTCTGCACCTCCTGTTTTTAGCCGTAGGTTGTAATCCACGTTTGTCGTCTTTTTTCTGTAAGTTTTTTTAAATTAATCCCCTTGTAGCATACTACTTTCGGAACACGAAAATAACTTTTATCTATCTCTCGATTAGAGCGGTTGCAACAACCGTAAACGGCACAGAATTTAGGCATGTTGATGCTGAATCAGCAACAGAAGGAAACGGCTGCGTTTACTTCCTGCCCCGCATCTGCATTCTGTGACGTCACTGCTACGTCATCTGAAACCCAGCAATACAAAGCAGAAGTTTTTTTTGATAACATCTTTCTGCCAGAAACTGTGTTTCCTAGAGTGAAACACAACCTTGATCCAATTGATATAAGAACATGTTGAAGTTGTTTTTTTTTGGTGATTTGTAGCAATGGGGGTTTCTGGTGCTATTTTTGTGCTAGGTGAATATTTATAATGATTTTTTTATTTATTACAGCGTTCCAAAAATGTTGCAGTTCTGCGCTTGTTGCACAATGTTATGCTTGTGGTTTCATAAAATGTTGAGTAGTGTATTTGTGTCTTTTCGGTTGAAAAAAGTTACGCTGCTGTGTTCGCCCAATGTCAACATTCTAACTACATCTGACATCCTAATTTTTTGATTTTTCCTGAAAAGGATTAAATTCAGCAGAAGTTTTCACATTTTCAGGATGTTTGTTACAGATAAGTTCACGCTGTTTTTGCATAATATGAAGATGCACCAAAAATTGTGAAGTTCCCCGTGATGTTTTTGCACAATGTTACTTTAATATGTTTATAGTTACTGATTAAATACAGCTGAAGATTGTATTTTACACCGATGTTTCGAACATATTTATTTGGTAATAAAAGAAACTGTGCCTTTCTGAAATGGCTGCATTTTTATGTCAAGTATACCCTACAAACTTTGAACACTTTGTGTTTTGCATCAAAAAAAAGTTAATGTCCAAAGCTCGTAATGAAAAGATGAAAACCGTTACCTTGCATATGGGAGCTTGAAACAGTCAAGTAAGCACAGGTGTGTATGATGTCCTCCAGAATCGGGTGCAGTGTTAGTGGCATGGTCCCATCCAGAAGATGGAAAGATTTTATTCGGCCAATCAGTCGCTCAACATGAATGCGCACTTCAGCGATTTGTCTGGTCTGCTCCACCTGTAAAATAGATGAAGAACAGTTTCTGTCAGATTAGAACACAAATATGAAGAGCTCAAAACGCAATATTCTTTATTATTTATGTTAACCTGTTGGTTTGTTTCACAAGAAATTCTGGACAACCTACACTGACTATAGCCCAGTGTGTTCGCCAAACTGACCCAACTCACATGACAGAATCCTGCCAGGCTTCTTAGCTTCGGTGTGGCATTTTTTATTTTGACGTGGTCAGGCCTGGATTGGTTCAGAAAAGCGGCCCTGACATTTTTGGGTGATGCCAGCCAACGATCATTATTTATATAAGTCACAGACAGAAACCTGTCAGTTACACGCTGGCGGAAACACCTATATTTACCAAGATATTTTTACTTACCACTTAGTGCTTAAAAAAGAACACAACACTCCTTGTACAATGCATACCTCATCCTCAGTGAACTGCTTGTTCCCTGGATGCAGAAAGGGTGGCAGGTTCAGACTAGCTCCCCTTTTTTCCACCTCTGACTTGACATCAAATCCTTTGTCAGCAAGGACTCTGTCACCGGGTTGAAGGTAATCAAGAAACCCACAGTTGACAGTGATGAACTTGTCCGATGATCCACCACAGTACAAAGGAGATATGTAGCATAGCACTCCATCAGGTGTACATGCAACAAGTACCTGCAAAATCAGAAACACTTAAATGATAAACCTGAAAAAAGCATGATGACATTAAACTAAACTTTACTAAACATCTAGTGAAAACGCTTTATCAGAGAGTCAGAGAGTCAGAGAGAATTTATTGTCATTTGCACCGCATGTAGTACATGTGTTGAAAACGAGATTATGTACACAGGGTCCCAGTTACATCCAACAACAAATGCAAGAGAAATACAATAATAACATCTAGGATTAACTAAGAGAGACATCACATCAGCTAGTAATACACTAAGCCCTAATGTAGTAGAAAAACATCATTATAAACAGCAGCACGAACATGAGCAGATGGTCACAGATGAACGCAGCAACAAGAAACAGATCAGTATCAGTATGATGTGACATTTTGCAGTGTTTATTCTTATTATTTATTTATTCATGAGTCTGACAGCCTCAGGGTAGAAGCTGTTTCTCAGTCTAGTGGTTCTACATTTGATGCTCCTCAACCTCCGTCCCGAGGGGAGTGGTGCAAAGAGTGAGTGTGCTGGGTGAGTGAGGTCTTTCATGATGCAGGTGGCTCTTTTTCTGCATCTGGAGGTGTAAATGTCTGTGATGGTGGGGAGACTGACTCCCACAGACTTCTGTGCAGCCTTCACCACTCTCTGCAGAGCTTTTCTCTCTGCAACTGTGCAGCCTCCATGCCACACGTTGATGCTGGAGCACAGGACGCTCTCCACTGCACACCTGTAGAACGAGGTGAGGACTGGGCTTCTCAGACCGGCTCGTCTCAGCCGTCTGAGGAAGTAGAGTCTCTGATGACCTTTCTTGATCAGGCTGGTGGTGTTGTTGCTCCAGCTGAGGTTATCATTCATGTGTACACCCAGGTATTTGTAGCTGGAGACCACCTCCACCGCAGATCCACCTATATACAGTGGGGTGTGGGTGTGTTTGTTCCTTCTGAAGTCCACAATCATCTCCTTCGTCTTCTTCACATTCATGTGAAGGTTGTTCTCTTTGCACCAGCTCTCCAGATGTTCCACCTCCTGTCTGTAGCTGGATTCATCATTATCTGTGATGCATCCCACCACAGCTGTATCATCTGCAAACTTAACAATATGACAGCCTGGATGTGTGGCTGTACAATCATATGTGAGCAGAGTGAACAGAAGAGGGCTCAGCACACATCCTTGAGGAGAGCCAGTGCTGAGGGTGATGGTGGAGGAGGAGAAGTTGTGGATCTTCACGGACTGTGGTCTGTCTGTTAAGAAGTCTAAGACCCAGTTACAAATAGAGGGGCTTAGTCCAAGTGTGGATAGTTTGTCTATCAGAGTTTGGGGGATCATGGCAGGGCAACATGAATATAAACAGAAAATCGATTAAAAAAGAAGATTTTTAAAGGGCCTGAATACTCTATTACCTTAGCTGTGTTGTTTTGTTTGTAAGAAGACCATGTTCGTCGCTGACTGACCAGGGAACTTGGTGCCTCTACAAAAAACTCTGTGCAGTCTATCATGCACCTCAGGTTGGAAAACTTCTGGGCTTCAACTGGCATGAAGTGGCGTACTTCAAAACGGGACGGAAAGCGGCACGTATCTTGCAGTTCCAGCCTTAGGAGACGGATCCAGGAGGTAAAGATTCTGGAGAAATGTGCTATGCTGATGCCAAGTCGGGCAGACAGATCCTCAACAAACAAGCCTAACTTAAGCCTGATTAAAACAGCTGCAAATTCATGTTTGGGTGTTAGAAGCCGCTTGGGACCAGTAATACCCTTGGCCTGGTCATAATCTACTTTGTCACCCCTCCAATAGCGCATCCGTGCTGCTTTGTGGTGAAGTTTTTTGTACAAAGCATCAAATGTGCTTTTGCTTTTTAATCCCAGATAAAACTGCACAGCACCATCATCAAAGGTGTCTGGATCATAACTGCATCCCGTTCTTCCAGCTGCTTCCTCAATGTTGACAACTCGCTGTCTTGGCTCTTGAGCTGTTGCATCAGTTGCTCAGTGTGGAGGTATGCTGCGTCCAGTTTGCTTTTCTGCTCCATCAATTCCTTCCTTAGTCTCTGCAACTCGGAAGAAGCATCATCTCCCATACTGGGTTTCTCCGCCGTCCCAACAGTCTCGGCTGGACAAACATCAGAAGGTGTGCTGTATGTGTGATCAGTCAGTTGGTGGCCAGTTGTTGCTGTAAAACAAATAAAGTATTAATTCATATTTCACAACAAACAAAACAGTCTTATGTATAGTTAAACTATGCTTATACACACAGAGCAATGAATGGTTAACTTCACTGTCACACACACAAACACACACACACCCACACATACACACACACAACCACAAACACCCACACCCACCCACACATACCCGTCTGGTGCATGCGTGCATTACTTTTGACCCATAACATTTTAAGGACAATGTAGTTCAAAAATGAAATGTCGAGTAATAGAAAGATACATGGTTTTCTTTAAAAATAGTGTCAACTGCAACTTTATTTCAGATGAATTATGATGAAATGCCTCTATGCAATGTATCATTTGCATTAACTTGTAATTTAAACCAAACACATTATTTAGAGCGCTTAATTTTTCTATAGCAACCTCAGTTTGAGCATATATGCCATAATATTTTCTGAATTTCCTTTAAGCTAGTCATGTGTATATTCCTTTCCAACTGAAAAATATCATTATACAATTAATACTTAACATACAGTATTTTTTTAAATCCACACTGATTAGATTGGATCCATTTTAAGGATTTTTCCCAATTAATTTCATCTGATTTCACTCTATCGGTATATGTTTGATGACAGGATCATTGCTCCTTTTTTATGTGACAGCATGTCATGTCACAGATGCTCTCAGCAAAACTGTGCGAATAACTTCCAGAAACAGAGAAATGGCCGAAATGTTTTAAAAGATACAGTGCTGTCAGACCTCAATTAATTTTAATGTAATCCTCAACTAATAACGAATGTTAATAAAACATGTTTGTCTTGTGGAAACTACTGTATTATTTCAACCCAGAAAGAGTTCAAATGATGACAGCTAACAGTGCAGTGGTCTGTTCATTTTTAGACAACTGTATGTTTGATGAAATTTTACTCACCTGTTATTTCTTCAGGGAGGTTGAAGGAAGACTCTCCTTGCATGTCGCAGGTTGAAACTTCAACACAGCTAGTGGACTGAGGTACAGAGAGGCCTAGTAGTTCTAGTTTTTCGGTATGAGTTGTAGAACTAGCTAGCTCATCAACTGTCTTGTAGCATGTTGTTCTGCTGCGGGAGGTTGTTCTCTGTTTTGTCCGTTTCCCATATCCAAGATGTAATGTTGGAACGTAATCCGTTTGGATCATTAATGGACATGCCAGATAAAAAATGGCGATTACACACTTTGCTGTTTTGAGTCGGTGTGAAGTCCTGCCGGCGAAGCGCTTGAAGCCACATCTTCCTTCTTTTAGTCGCTTTACTCGACTTTCCTAGAGGGACTTGGTAAAACGAACAAGTCTCACCTTTTTCTTTTTCTCGTTTACGTTCCCTGGAACAATTATAAACACAACAGAAGTCCTTTTTCCCCATCGCAAACGAAGGCAGTGATGAAAAAACAAGAGTTGACGCGCTCCCCCGCAGCTTCCGGAAAATTCTGGAAAAATGCGAGTGCGCATGCGCGATGACGTCAACTGGTAAAAGGTCTATTGTCTGAGATACTGAATTTAGGGTTTTCATTAGTTATCAGTTATAACCATCAACATTAAAAGAAATAAACATTTCAAATATATCAGTCTGTGTGTAATTAATTAATATAATATACAAGTTTCACTGTTTGAATGGATTTACTGAAATAAAACTATTAGAAAAGGACATTAAATAATAAAGTCAAACTGTTATAAAGCATTTGATTCTGATAATCTCTTTCATTCTTTTTAGGATGAGCCAGAGCTGATGGAGATGCTGCTGTGGCCCTTGTTACCATCACCAGTGACCATGACACAAATCCAGTTCACTACGAGCATGAACTTTGTTACCAGCCTGTGAAAGTTGGAATGTTCATTGAAAGTGACATCATTGTCAGCTGTCCCAGATGTGTGGATGCCTTCCTGCTGTTTGGGCTCACCTCAGGTATCCCAAAGCACTTACCAACACTTTTGAATGTGTTCAGAAGATTTTACCTGGTCTAGAAGATGGTAAACTGTCGGCCAGGTTACAAACTCTCAAGAATGACTTGATGAAGAGTTGTATTTAATGCATCTCCCCTGGAGTTCAAAGTTTGTTTGTTTAAAAATGATTCTTTAAAAGCTGCTCTGTAGGGGTTTAGCCCATATGACCAAATACACAAATGGACCAGTATTCTTGTTTAATGTTTTTTTTTTTTTTCATTTATAGATGGCCTCCCTTCTCACCTTATAGCCATCCTCTCACTCCATTCTCACCTTATAGCCATCCTCTCACTCCAATATGTATTATTTTTTTAATAGAGAGAAAGAAAGAAAGAAAAGAGAAAGTAAGACAACAAAACAACAATTATCCACAAAAAGAGCACAAGGCAAACACACCCAACCTCCGTCCACAATCCTGCAAAGCACATGACAGAACACAGCAACGAAACATACATGCATAAAGACTGATAATATTCATGACCTTGCAGTAGATTTCTATAAATACACATACCCATACCTACAAATATATATACAATATACATACATATACTCGGGTCGTCATTTCAGGCGACTTCAACTTGCACGTGTGTTGTCCTGAGAAGCCCATGGTTAAGGACTTTTTAGATTTATTGGACTCATTTAATTTAACTCAACACGTGAACTCTTCCACACAGCAGCGTGGACATTTGTTGGACCTTGTTTTAACATGTGATGTGACCGTTTCAAACCTTGAAATAGGAGACAATGTATTCTCAGATCATAGGCCAGTGAATTTTCAGTTTACCATCCCCCATGTAACTCCTAAAACATGCATTCCTGCACGTAAAGGCAGGAATGTTAACCATTTAACTGCTGCACGTTTCACTGAGGTTTACAACAATGACATGTTAATTCACCCCCCATTGTTCCTCTCCAGCACTGAGGAGCTGACAAACCAGTTTGACTCTGTTTGTTTAAAGGCTTTGGATCAAGTAGCGCCTATTAACACTAGCACTACCACATGTGAGCCATTCGGATATTCTAACTATAGTTCCCATGGGAGTTAGTCAAATGGCTCATTGAATTAGCATTTTTGCAGCCATTGGTATGTATATGAGGCCATTCTGTTGGTGTGGATGAGGCCTTGGGGGCATAATTATATATCAGAGTCAGAGAGTCTTTATTGTCATTTGCACCGCATGTGGTACATGTGATGAAAACGAGATTATGTACACAGGGTCGTGTATATATATATATATATATATATATATAT
>JBBPBX010072141.1:0-18137 GCA_038048925.1 Garcialebias charrua
ACTCAGCCTCGCCTAGAGTGGACCCTCGTGCTGCAACACCCGGGCCGGCGCGCCCGCGCGAGCAGAACAAGCAGTACCGCAACCAGCAGAGGTACTCTGCGCCCTATCAAACTTTCGCCACGCCACAGCCTCCAGCCGCGCCAAAGTTTTACCCGTCCCCATACTCCCAGAAACCCGGGAGAGGCAGGGGAAGGGGCAGCTACCAACCTCCATGGGCCGGCCAGCACCAGAGCGGGAAGAAAGACCAGTGGAAGAAGTGACGGTGTGCGGGAGATGTTTTTCACAGTGTGTTGTTTCAAACAAATAAAGTTTCTGTTTCTGAAAACAGTGTTCTTTGTTCAAACACGCTGGTTGCCTCTTCTCCGAGGCTCGTGAACGCATCTCCGAACTCAGGTGACAAAAATCAATCGATTGTTTTCTCACAAGATGTATCACAGAGCCGGTCTGTACGTGCGCTACGTGACCCGCCTGTGAGCCCTCCGCCGCCTCCCCACTCAACGGGGGGAGCGCGCTCACGTGACTGCTTCCAGGCTCAGAGCTCTGAACAGCACGAACGAGTCGGGCACACTTCTGCTTTCTCTAAAAAGGCTAATTTTCATGAGCCTGGTCTGGACAATTCTGTTCCAGCCAGGACTTTGTCGTCTCTCTCGCCATCCGAGCATGCTTCAGGTACAGTTACTGATTCATTCAGCAAACGTCCCTTTCCAGCCGGGTCTCCCTTGGGCCAATGCGGACTCTGTCCGCTTGGCGGCGGTAGAGACCAGTCTATCTCGTCTCAGGCGAAGGAACGTTATGGCTGCCCCGCTGTCGAACCACAGTGCAGCTTGGCTCCAGACCTGCTCGCTAAACAGCTGGTTACGAGGTCTGATTCTGAACGGCTACACTCTGCAGTTTGCAGGGATACCGCCCAGTTTCAATGGGGTCGTGGAGACGAAACTCACGTCCCCGGCTCAGGGCGTGTCGCTGCGGTTGGAACTACAGGAACTACTGACCAAGAACGTCATTTCCGGGGTCCCCTTGGGCGAGGAACGCACCGGGTTTTATTCAAAATATTTCCTGGTCCCCAAGAAGTCGGGGGGTCTCAGACCGATTCTGGATTTGTCGGCATTCAACAGATACGTTGTGAAACGTCCATTTCATATGTTGACGATAAAACGTGTGCTCGAGTGTGTGACGTCAGGGGACTGGTTCGTAACAATCGATCTCCGAGACGCTTACTTCCATGTACCGATCGTGAAGAAACACCGGAAATTCCTCAGGTTCGCCTTTCAGGGAACCTGTTACGAGTTCAAGCGCCTCCCCTTCGGGTACGCGCTCGCCCCGAGAACTTTCACGAAGGTCATCGAGGCAGCCCTAAACCCGCTGCGGTCGCAGGGGCTGAGGGTAATCTATTACATCGACGATCTATTGCTCCTGTCTCGGTCGAAGACAGAAGCAGCAGAACAGACGCTGATCTTAGTGAATCATTTGACCCAATTGGGCTTTGCCATAAATTGGGAAAAGAGCTCCACTTCACCAGCACAACAAACAGTTTATTTAGGCGTGAGTCTCTGCTCCGTGAGCATGAGAGCTCGCCTCTCAGATCAGAGGAAGGAGTCGCTGACGTCACTCCTTCAACGTGTCCAGCCCCACAGAACTGTGTCGGCGATCACAATTATGCGGCTGTTAGGAATGATGGCCGCGGCTCACGCTGTTCTAAAACTCGGGTTATTGAACATGCGGAAGTTACAGAGATGGTTTATTCGCCAGAGAATAGACCCTGTACGCCACAAAAGACGCCGAGTCACGATCCCTCCCTCAGTGAGGACGGACCTTGTGTTCTGGGGGAATCCCAGAGCTCTGTCAGAAGGGGTTCCCCTGGGCAAAGTGACGTCACGGAGGGCGGTCTTTACCGATGCGTCTCTTTCCGGTTGGGGGGGCACATGTCAATCTCAGACGGTGGGCGGGACATGGCCTCCCGGCACGTCTCTTCACATCAACGTGTTGGAATTATTAACAGTGCACAAAGTTTTGAAGCACTTTGTTCACATGCTTCGACAGCAGGATGTCCTCGTGCACACGGACAACAGAACAGCTGCTGCTTATATAAACCGCGAGGGCGGAGTCCGCTCAGCGCAGCTCCTGAACACAGCCAGGGAGCTGCTCTGCTGGGCACACGTTCACCTCAGATCACTGAGGGCTGTTTACATCCCAGGTGTTCTAAACAGGGGGGCGGACATCATGTCCAGAGGGGGACCTCTGGACAGAGACTGGATGTTACACCCGGACCTGGTGTCTCAAATCTGGACCAGGTTCGGGAGGGCGGAGGTGGACTTGTTGGCGACGCGAGAAAATTCTCAGTGTCCCCTGTTTTTTTCCCTGAGTCCCCTCGACACCCCCCCGCTAGGGGTGGATGCTTTTGCCCACAAACCATGGCCCAAAACATTAATTTATGCGTTTCCCCCCAGTCCCTCTGCTATCAGCACTGCTGGAGAGAGTGAGGGAAGAGGGAGTGTCAGTAATTCTGATCGCTCCAGAGCGCGTGAACGCACCATGGTTCCCAGTTCTGCAGCAGCTGACAGGCCGCTCCTGGAAGCTCACCTGGAGAGACGATGCTCTCCTGCAGGCAGGGGGCGCAATAAGGAGTCATCCAGTAATAGGTCAGCATCTGTGGGCTTGGATGCTGAACGACAACGCTTAGAAAACCTTGGGTTTTCTAAAGAGGTCATTGGAACCATTCAGGGTTCACGCGCGCAGTCTACAATCGCTGTTTATGCATCAAAATGGGCTGCTTTTCAGCGCTGGTGCTTAGAAAAACAGCTGGACCCATGTTCATGTCATCTGGGCCACATTTTCTCATATTTACAATTGTTATTGGACAGAAATCTGGCCTTCAGCACCATTAAAACATATGCTGCTGCAATCTCATCATGTCATGAGGGGTTTAATGACAGAACTGTGTTCAATAATCCCCTGATGAAACGTTTTTTAAAGGGTGCTCGCCGTCTCAGGCCGGTCTCTCGTTCCCTGGCCCCTAAATGGGATCTAGTTATTGTGTTAAATGCTTTAACGAAGGATCCTTTTGAGCCTCTGAATGAGGTTTCATTAAAACTCTTATCACTCAAAACAGCTCTATTATTAGCGTTGACATCAGCTAAAAGAGTGAGCGACCTCTCTGGCCTGTCTGTCTCTCCTTCCTTCCTGAAGATTCAAGGAGATGGGAGTTCTGCTGAACTCAGGCCAAATCCTGCATTTGTACCTAAGATTATCACAAGTGCATTCAGGTCCAGGATCATCACGTTGGACGGTTTTTGCCTTCCTCCTCATGCTAACTTTGAGGAAGAGCAGTTGCATTTACTTTGTCCAGTGCGAGCCCTCAGGTGTTATGTGAATCGCACAGCTGCGACACGTAAATCTGACAGGCTCTTTGTGCATTTCAGAGAGTGTTCTCAAGGTCAACCCTTGACCTCTCAACGGTTGTCACACTGGCTGTGTGAGGCTATTTCCCAGGCCTACATTTCATCTGGTCTACAGCCTCCTGACGGTGTTAGAGCTCACTCTACTCGAGGGATGGCGACTTCCACAGCTTTGCTCAGTGGCGTCTCTGTGCAGGATATCTGTTCTGCGGCCTCCTGGTCGTCTGCCACTCCTTTCACCCGTTTTTATTTACAGGACGTTTCCAGCTCCTCCTTGACACATTCGGTTCTCAGGGTTGCTGCAAAATGAATCCTTTATTTTCGTTATCAATAAAATTATTGATAAACTGACACAGTTGTCTCTGTCTTATTGAGGGGTGCTATTTTTTTAATAGCTTTCCTCTCGTCATCAGATGATTGCTCACCTGCTTGCCTCTTGTGGTGTGGCGGTTGCCAGGACTGGTTATGGTTTCAGTCAGACCCAATGGGGCATGGACCATATCATGCTCCGCCCTTTAACCCAAAAGGCGTGGCTTAAAGGGCTACGCCCACAGGAAATAGAACGACGGTTACGTATTGTAACCCTAGATTCTATGAGTGTGGGCGTAGCCCTTTAAGCCTTGAGGCCCCATTTGCTCTTTGGCTGAAAAAATTTATTTGCCATTGGGAGCAGTTCCTCGGTCGAGAGGGGTTCTTATGGACCGAGGGCGTGGGCCCACAGCAGGTGGGCGTGGACTAGAAGTTTTCAAATGTTGGTGCAAAGCACAGGGTAAACCCAAAAGGCGTGGCTTAAAAGGGCTACGCCCACACTCATAGAATCTAGGGTTACAATACGTAACCGTCGGCTTCACCAGCTCCCAGTAAGAAATTAACTCTTTTTTTTCTTCATTATGGCTCTAAATGTATGTGTTTTTTGATAATTATGTAGGGTACTGTGTTAGGATAGGCTAAGTGCTTATTAATACAGTACTGTACATGTATATGGTGCAGTATTTATATATGTTCCGACACGTTGAAATTCGACTTACGACGGAGCATAGGAACGGATCTCCGTCGTAAGTCGGGGACTAGCTGTATATAAAATAAGCAAACCAACATATAACATAAAACAAGACAAACACTTATGTTTTTGCAACCTTTGATAAAATGCAGACTTTGCAACATAAAGGCATAAAGTGAATTTGAAAAGTCTTTTGAACAAATGTAAAAAAAAAAAATGTCCTACCCTTTACGTTTAAGCTGGCTGTGGTCTCCTGCTCTCCACACACACAGCTGTAGTCTCCACTGTCTTCTGGCAACACTTTACTAATATAGAGCTCATTCACAGAGGCCTTCTGCTTCATCTGGTACTTCTCACTGGACTTCAGGACTTGTGTTCCCTTCTTCCACTCCACAGGGACTCCAGGTTTGGAGAGCTCACAGCTCAGAATGATGTCGGACCCCTCTTCAGCCTTCTGATTGTCCATCTTCTGCTTGAAGGTTACTGGTTGGGCTGAATATTTATTAGTTGGTTAGAAACCAGCAGCATGCAAAGACATCAATACACTGACTTCACATACATCACAAACACTGAGAAGTTGCAATTACAGGAAGAGCTAAAAATAAAAATAATACAGCTGAAAAGGTGATGGAATCTTTTCCCAAATCCCAGCAGGGTGTTTAAATCTCCTCCTACCCTTGATCTTGAGGCTGGCTGTGGTCATCTGCTCTGCACACACACAGCTGTAGTCTCCACTGTCTTCTGGCACCACTTTACTAATATGGAGCTCATTCACAGAGGCCTTCTGCTTCATCAGGTACTTCTCACTGGACTTCAGGACTTGTGATCCTTTCTTCCACTCCACTGGAGCTCCAGGTTTGGACAGATCTTACCTGATCGGCAGTAAGATGGTCGCTGCCAGTGCTCAGTGCTGGGCAGCGCTAATCCAAAAATTAGTTCCGCTATTTCTAAAGCACTAATTAATTTATTTAGGTCCGCAATTTCAAAAGCACTAATGTCTTATGAAAATTAGGGGAAGCTAAATTCTAAACCGCTAATTAAATTCAACAATTGCTAGCCAACAAGTTATGCAATATTTGCACTAGACTGCCAACTAGCGGTGCATGAACTGTTATACACCTTTATCCTACCTCTTACGTCACAGCAGCAGCTTCCCATTAACTCCTCCTGACCCACCTGGATATTTACAGTCCTGGACAGAAGAAACATCACAGTTGGCAAAAAGAGCAACAAACATTTAAAAAAAAAACTTTACATGTATTAACAGCTGCACGTACAAATTATATTCTTCATTACACATGCACATACTTTGTATTTATTTTTTTAGATTATCCTATATCTGTTAAGCACCTTAGTCAATGCAAGGCATTGCAGGAAGGTGCTATACAAATAAACTGAGAAAAAAAAATAAACTGAGACTGAGAATCTTCACCAGCATATACAAATAAACTTTATTACATTATTATTATTATTATTATAACTTCAATTCAAAGACCACATCAACAGGTCAAATTAAAGTTACAGATCAAGTTTTAAAGTGCACTTCCAAGTTGTATCCAAGTTTAATTCATATAAGAGTCAATTAAGCTTAATTTACTTCAATATTGTTTCAAAAAACAAATAGTAATTTCTTTTTTGTTGCGCAACCGAAAAATAAATTAAACCAATTCCAAAATTCTATAGGCAGTCAACAGATTTAATGAAAAGTAACTAAAATGATCCTAAAAGGATGAAATTACAAAAATCAAAGGATTTATTTAATACTTTACGTACATATATTCTATTCGGCCACGAAATTAACAAAATGAGAATGATCTTTTAATCCCTAAGACCACTTTTAAATCTCAAATACACGGGCGTGTCGCCACCGCATTTCTACATAAAAGGAACCCAAATACATAAAACAAACGACTCACCGTCGAATGGTCGACACAAAAAACACAATACAATCCTCCGGCCGCGTTAGTTTGGCTTGAAACAGCGGGGTTCTCTGCGGATTTTTGAAGAGACCGAGCACAACCAGCTAGCCATAAACGTTAGCACCCGAGTTCACCTCTGACCCAGAAGATGTCAAGATGGAATAGTCCATTTTTAGCAGGGGGATACAGAAATCGATCGGTTTTTGTATTGCATTTTAAATGATCGTTTTCATCGTAACTATAATTATTTTTATGTTAAATGTACATTAACAAGCAGCAGCAATGTTAGTGATGTAGGTGACTGGCCGGGGCGGGGCGGGGCCGGGGCCCATGCTGATTGGGGGCCCATTCATTTGCCTACATGGTAGATCCACGTCTGTTCTCCCCTCTGCTCCCTCCCCCCCTCCGACCCTCCTCTCTGCTCCCTCACCAAGGGGGGGAAAGTAAACAAGCAGCTACGGAGCCAGCATAAGAGCCCGTAAATATTTTTTTTTTTCGTTTTTACTGATAGATAATTAGTTATTAGCGGTACTGCATTTTAAATAAAAATAGCACAAATCCACTTATGAATTATAAAAGTTAGTAACTCCGCTGTAACGCTGATAAAAATGTTTAGGTACGCTATAAGCGGATTAGCGCATTAGCGGTCCAAAGCGGTTTGGTGCCCACCTTTGCTCATTTCATTACATGTACTACATGCGGTGCAAATGACAATAAAGACTCTCTGACTCTGACTGACTCTGCAGGTAAACAGACTACAGGGTGCATTAGCGTCCATAGCGGCCGAAACTGGTACTGCACCATTTTTGGCCAAAATGAAAAACGGCGAATCAGAGCTAGAAATGGGTCTAAAAATATGGGAAAAAATCCATAGATAATACGCTTTGGTGTATAATACGCAGGATATTCAAATGAGCAATAAAAGTGCGTATTATACACCGGAGAATACAGTAATAGGTTTATTGTTTATTTGTCATAGGCAGATCAGCACAAGGTCAATATGCAATGAAATGCTCAGGACGGAAGAACATCTTGACTCGCCAAGAAAACAAGAAATATTAAAACGTGCAAAAAATACAAAAACGAGTGCTGGTTGGGTGTGGTCGTAAGATGGAGTAAGTCGCACTTGCCAGTGCTCCGGTTAAAACTTATTTTTTAGCACCACCAAGCCCTCTACATTTAATATTTTTTTTGCCTATTATCACGCACACAACTTCCATCAAACATCTCTTTTAAAGATTTTAAATTAAAAATGTCTCAAAAGTCGACAAGATCGAAGAAGGACGCTGAGAAGGATGACGCTGGCCTAATAACCCTCGAGGCAATTACCTCGCTGCTTGAGGAGCACCGCGCGGCGCTGTCAGCTGAGTTCAAACAAACTTTTAGTCAGCTGGATATCAAATTGGACCAGACTCGGCTCGCGGTGGAGGAACACGGCCAGCGTGTGTCATCACTGGAACTTGTCACTAACGACCTGAGCCAACGCATGTCGGAGGTGGAAAACACCTGCTCAACTCTGCAGGAGGAAAACACCAGACTAAAATCTAAATTAGCGGATTTAGAAAGTCGAAGCAGACGGCAGAATATTCGTGTTCTGGGTTTACCGGAGTCTATTGAGAGCGGACGTCCCACAGACTTCTTCTCCAACCTGCTGTGTGACATCTACGGGCGTGACACGCTTCCTTCTCCACCCGAACTGGACCGGGCCCATCGAACCCTCGCCCCGAAACCCGCCTCGGACCAGCGGCCGCGCCCGGTTATCCTGCGAGTGCACCGGGTCCAGGTGAAGGAGCTCCTCATCAGGGAGGCTCGACGCAGAGGTAAACTTGAATACCGGGGGAAACCGGTGCGGATCGTGGAGGATTACAGCCCAGAAGTCCTTAACCAGCGAGTGGAATATAAGGAAGTGATGGCTGCGCTGTACTCTCTGGGTTTAAAACCTGCTCTGCTTTTTCCTGCTCGACTCCGCGTGACTTTACCTGATGGACACAGAAAGTGGCTGGGCTCTGTCGAGGAGGCGCAGAAGTTCATAGACACCTTTCAGGCTTCACAGCGCAAGTAACATTTAACTTTTCTTTGACTGATGAGCAACGCGCTGTTCCCGCACTGGCTTTGATTATTACACTAAACTTTTCTTTACATGAGGTGACGAACAGATGAGCAGGACTCTGCCCATACTCTCATTATCTGAGACTTTTTTAGTTTTTACTGCGGCTTTTTTGGTTTTGTATTTAAGCACATAAATAATTGAAGTATTCATGTATAAAAATGGGTGAAATATATAATGTTTTCAATATATTATTTTGAACTATTAACATTTTTCCTCTTCTCGTTTACCTGTTGACTATCTTGAGCTGAATCTTGGATTAGTCCTGGATTGATTGATAATTAATTTGAGATTAGGATTAATTTAACTTTATGTTTGTATATGTGTGCGTGATTACCGGTACACATTTATGTGTATACATTTTTTGGCCTTGCATACTTTAAACTAGTTTGTGAGGTGCTTAAATTTTTTATTTTTTAATCCCCCCCCCTTTATGATACTGGAGCCCTAGTTTAAAAGTTAGACAGGACAGGAGTTACCTCAGCCTTTACAGCGCAAGTACAGTAATATTTAACTTTTCTTTTGACTGATGTGCAACGCGCTGTTCCCGCACTGGCTTTGTCTATGTTTAGACTAAACTTTTGTTTACATGAGGTGACGAACAGATGAGCAGGACTCTGCCCATACTCTGATTATCTGAGACTTTCTTTTTTTTGGTGGGGCTTTTTGGTTCTGTATTTAGGCACATAAATAATTGAAGTAGGCCTATTCATGTATAAAAATGGGTGAAATATATAATGTTTTCAATATATTATTTTGAACTATTAACATTTTTCCTCTTCCTGTTTACCTGTTGACTATCTTGAATTGGTCTTGGACTGATTGAAGATTTAATTTAGGATTAGGATTAATTTAACTTTGTTTATATGTGTGTGCGTGATCACACATCTATGTGTACATTTTTGGCCTTGCATGAGGTGCTTATACATTTTTTTCCCTCTTATGATACTGGAGCACTAGTTTAAAAGTTAGACAGGAGACTTATTTTTAATTTTATGGAGCTTGCTGCTTCTGTTTTTTGCAGCTGTCCAGGGTGGGAAAGGGAGGGGGGTGGGGGGTCCATCACTGCCATTAATTTATATTTTCTTTCACTTTGCCAAGAACTGCACAGCCATCAACACATTAGACTGTATTACCTACCTTTCTTATACAAATTATTAGTAATATGAGTGGTCAGTTGGTGTTGTCAAGCTGGAACGTCAAAGGTTTGAACCACCCCGTCAAGAGAAGGAAGGTGCTTTCTCATTTAAAACAGTTAAATACAGGCATTGCTTTCCTGCAGGAGACTCACATTAGAAGTGACGATAGCAAACGATTACTGCAAACATGGCACGGGCAGAGTTTCCATTCCTCCTTTCGAGCAAAGGCTCGGGGCGTCTCGATCCTCATCAGTCAAGACATTTCATTTGAACCTTTTCAAGTTAACTCAGATAAATATGGTCGTTTTGTGATTGTTTCCGGTAAATTGTACAACACACCAGTAGTGCTAGTTAACGTTTATGCCCCAAATACGGATGATGTTGGTTTCTTTGAGAAATTATTTTCACTGCTCCCGGACCTAAACACATACTCATTGATACTCAGTGGTGACTTGAATTGCTGGTTGGATCCAGTTTTGGACAGATCCTCTACAAACCCTGCCACAGCCAGCAGGTCGTCCCACACTATTCGTGCCTTTCTATCTAAGTATGGCCTGTGCGATGTATGGCGTTTTTTACACCCAGCTGAGAGAGAATATTCTTTTTTTTCTCATGTTCATCACTCATACTCGAGGATCGATTACTTTTTCATGGACAACAAACTTCTTCCCTCTGTCCGTGGCTGTGACTACCACAGTATTGTCATCTCAGACCATGCACCTGTCACTCTGTCTTTGTCCCTCCCTGACATTCCTATAAGGAGTAGACAGTGGAGATTCAATTCAACGTTACTGTCAAACAATGATTTTGTTACATTTATAGAAAAAGAAATAACCTTCTTTCTATCCATAAACAGAACTCCTGGGATCCCATTGTCAACCGTTTGGGATACCCTTAAGGCCTATCTTAGGGGACAAATCATTTCATATACCGCCCGGCTGAGGCAAAAATCTCAAAAAGAAAGAACTGATTTAGCCCAGCAGATAAAAGAAATTGATCAACAATATGCTCAAAACAAATGCCCTAATCTGTACAAAAAAAAGTAGAACTCAAAACTAAGTTTGATTTATTGTCTACATACTCAATAGAACAATCACTTTTGAAAAGTAAATCATCATTTTACATACATGGAGAAAAGTCAGGAAAACTACTGGCAAATCAGTTGAAGGGTGCCATGGCTAAACAAATCATCCCTAAGATCCAATTAAAGAACGGCACCATAACTCTAGATCATTTACAAATTAACAGAGCATTTAAGGACTTTTATTCCCATTTATATACTTCAGAATCTCAAACCAACAAGAATTTATCTTCTCAGTTTTTCGAAAAGACCAATATGCCAAAACTCACACCCAATCTGAAAGATGCACTGGAGATCACAATATCCCTGACAGAAATTGTGTCAGCTGTATCGGTAATGCAGTCTGGCAAATGTCCGGGTCCTGACGGCTTCCCTGCTGAATTTTTAAAGAAATTTTCTCCATTACTTTCCCCACTCTTACACTCGGTTCTCTTAGAGTCGTTTGACCAAGGATCCCTTCCGAAATCTTTCTTAGAGGCCTGCATTACCCTCATTGCAAAGAAAGGAAAAGACCCAACTCACTGTTCCTCTTATCGACCAATCTCCCTTTTAAATACAGATGCCAAAATTTTAGCCAAAGTTCTTGCTCAAAGGTTGGAAAAGATCCTTCCTTTCATCATATCAAAAGACCAGACTGGATTCATTAAAGGCAGGCACTCCTTTTTTAATATCAGACGCCTTTTGGACATTATTTATTCTCCTTCGGATACTGTTCCTGAGTGTGTTATTTCCCTTGATGCGGAGAAAGCATTTGATCGGGTTGAATGGGACTACTTGTTTAATGTTCTTGACAAATTTGGTTTTGGCCCCAATTTCATTACATGGGTGCAATTAATTTATTCACATCCCACCGCAACCATTCGTACCAACTCTCAGATATCGAAACCATTCAGTCTACATCGAGGAACTCGCCAGGGATGCCCACTGAGCCCTTTGCTCTTTGACCTGGCAATTGAACCTCTTGCCACTGCTTTGCGGTCCTGTGACACAATTTCAGGAATCTGGAGAGGCGATATGGAGCACAAGGTCTCCCTTTATGCTGATGACCTTTTACTTTTCATTTCTCATCCGACTGACACGCTGCCTTCCGTTTTATCATTACTTGAGGAACTCACCACACACCTCCGCCCTCTTCATCTTAAATTAATACATGTAGGGAATTTGAGTCTCGGGTGTGCTGCAATGGTTTTACATCTCTGTTGTTCAGAGCACCTGGGACTCAATTTTATATACACTTTAGACATTCATTCATAAACATCTTCATAAAAGTCACATATAGGGAATGGAGTGAGCACTATGGCTATGGGTGGCGGGATGACATCAATCTCGCCCCCATGCCTATGCTCACTCAACATTATGCATTTAGACAATAGGGCCTGGGTTAGAGTTGGAGTGGAGGGGAAACTGGTACAATGCTAGCCTTTGCTCCTTCTCTTTCTCTTTTAAGTACATTTTACAACAACACTCAACAACAGTACATTTGGGGACGGGGGTGTGTGTGTCGGGGTCTTGATTTGTTAATTTCAATTTTATTTATGTATTTTATGTATTTATATATATATATATATATATATATATATATTATTTATTTATTTTTCTCTTACCCCCCTGGTTGCCTGGCGGACATTCTGGGGGTGGGCCGTCAGGGGATGTGCTGGGGTGTGGGGGGGTTCGGGGCCTGCGGGTTCGCCGTGGGCGGGGCTGGCGGTGCGCTGCCCCTGGGGCTGCTTGGGCTCGGGTGTCCTGTCCTGTCCTGTCGGCAGGGCGCGGGGTGGGCCGGATCTTGGATGTCTACTACTCTCCACCCCAGAATGAATGGGCCTACCTCCTGGGTTTGGATGTGGGCTGCCCCATGTAGGGGGCAGGTACATGTCTTGGACCTAGGGGGTATAGAGTGTGCATCGGGATTATGAATGGAGCGTGTCGTTATTGTTTGTCTTTCTGTGACTGAGGGTGAGGATGAGGGTGGGTGTGAATGAGTGTGTCTGTGTATGAACGTTTAAAGGAGAAATGTAATCAAATCTGAAAAAATCGATATAACAAGAATTTCATATAGTAAACAACACACATAAACATACTTAGTATGCTTTTTTCAAGTCAGTAGCTTAAAGAAATAGTTTTTTTACATTTTTCCTGCTACATGCCGAAGTGCAGTGATTTCTGTAGTAATTTTCTGGACGCACTTTTATGACACAATTAAGACCTCCTTTGCTATCTTACAATAACACTGAAGCTATAAACCCATCATTACTGTCCTCTTGTCTGTCATTTAAAATGGAAGCAGAAGACCTTTTTGAATCTGAAGGATATCACTTTAGTTTGTCAAAAACAGTTTGGTGATTTAGTGCATTAATGGGCATTTCTATCCTGGAAATACGAATAGCCTTCGCATGCTAACGTTAGCATGCTAGCGCCGTATGCTAACGTTAGCATGCTAGCGCCGTATGCTAACATGGGAGTGGGGGTGTTGAAAATGTCCTGAAACAGTTACCAATGTCTTGTTAAGCTCTGTATTCCACAGAACATAGTAGGATCTAAAATGATTTTTAAAGATGAAGGAGCAAGTTGAAACATGCAGGGTCTCCCTCCTTGCTAGCAGGCTCCATTGGGAGCTGCCTGGCTAACTAACTACGGTGGCCCTACACGGCCAAAGGCCACCGTGCCTGGCTAACTAACTACGGTGGCCCTACACGGCCAAAATTCTACAGCGGCCGAATGCACAGGAGCGGTAAAAATACAATATAAAATTTTAAAAAAGTTTTAAAATCTATTTTGGGGCTTTTAGAATCGATTCTGAATCGCCAGGACTAAGAATCTTGATTCTTTAAAAAATAGATTTTTTTTGCTGCATCCCTAATTGCTACACACTGAAACCTTTTTGTCCACTACTAGATTTTTTTTTTTATTAACACAAACAGAACTACAAAACACTACATAAACAAAAAATATATACAAACTCTTGTGAATGATAACATAACTACAGTCTATAAGCTAGGGGGCGGTTTACAAAATGATGAAAGTTGAAAAAATACTAGATACACACACTAATATTACTGTATGAGGGACGACCATTGCACTGCCTATGTCATATTCAGGGGACGGAGAGCAAGCAGAGGGAGGGGGGTCAAAAACACCAGATGAGAATTTTTTCACTTTGCAAAGTCTAAATTTGAGTTAGGATGACATTTTTGACTTGTGAAATTTTCTCAACAAGCTTATTTTATGCTTTTCATTAGACTACTATTAGCTTAAAAACACTTTTCATTTCTCCTTTAAGTGTCAGGTTGGGATTTGGACTGCCCCCTCTCTGATACTTCTGAGGCTACCTAGTGTCGCGCTCCTGCCACGTGGCCCCCTGGTAGGTGTTCCTCTGCCTGCGGGCGTGCTTGGGGCCCTCACATCTGGGGCTGGGCGCTTGTCGGCTCGGCCTGGTGGCTGCCTGGTGGGGCTCGGGTCCTCTGGTCCTGTCGGGTCTGGGCCTGAGGGATGGGCGTCCCCGGTGCCCGAGCCTCGGTGACCGGCCCTGGGGCTACGTCGGTGCAGCGGGCTCCGGCGGGGGCCTGTGTATTTGTCGCGGTTGACCCCGGGGGGTCATGTGTGTGGTCGCTGGTGGGGTTCGTCCGGTTCTTCCCCTTGGTCGGATCTGGGGAGTGGACAAGTGGCTCGTCCTGTTCGGGTGGTCCTGGGGACTCTGGGCTCGGGGTCCTTCCTGGGGTCTTGGGCCTTGATCGCCCCTTCGTCTGTCTCGGGCTTTGGGGGGACGGATCTCTGATGCTTCACAGTTGCTGCTAAATGTTCTATTGGAGGAACCTTATTCACTTATGCATGCTCACAACCACACACAATTGGATGCAGGGATGTATATGTAGATATATGCAGATATGTAGATGGGTATATGAATGAATATAAATGTATATGTATGTATACTGTATATATATTTGTAGGTATGGGTATGTGTATTTATAGAATTCTACTGCAAGGTCATGAATATTATTAGTCTTTATGCTTGTATGTTTCGTTGCTGTGTTCTGTCATGTGCTTTGCAGGATTGTGGATGGAGGTTTGGTGTGTTTGCCTTGTGCTCTTTTTGTGGATAATTGTTGTTGTGTTGTCTTACTTTCTCTTTTCTTTCTTTCTTTCTTTCTCTCTAAAAAAATAAAAAAAATTAAAAATAAAAAAAATAAAAAAATAAATAAAAAAAATACATATTGGAGTGAGAGGATGGCTATAAGGTGTGAAGGGAGGCCATCTATAAATGGAAAAAAAAATCATTACTTGAGGAATTTGGAATCAATTCTGGTTACAAATTAAACTTGAGTAAAAGTGTAATTTTCCCTGTCAATACCCTGGCGCAGACTCTTGACTTTAGTAAATGGCCTTTTAAAATTGAGAAGATAAAATTCTCTTACCTGGGTGTTACAGTTACGAGGAGGTATAAGGATTTATATCAAGAAAATTTTGTCTCTCTGTTGAATCAGACAAAGCAGGCATTATCCCGATGGTCACCGCTTTCCACTTCCCTCATAGGCCGTATTAACTCAGTCAAGATGGTCACTTTACCTAAGTTTTTATATCTCTTTCAAAATATTCCTGTTTTTATCCCTGGTTCATTCTTTGTTCAGTTAGATTCCATCATTTCATCATATCTGTGGCAAGGAAAACGTCCACGCTTAAAGGTATTGTGACATGATTTTGTAAATTTGAATATTTGTCAGAACATATATATCTTATATCATTGAGCTCTGGTCGTTTTTGCATAATAAATTATAAATATATTAAATTTTTATTCTAAATTATGCTAATTTTTTTCTCTGGTACTTGCTAGGATACGTCCCTAAAATTCTGCGCATTCCCGCAATACGTCATTAGTGTGACGTGACACATCAGTGTGACGTGACAACGGGCAGAAGGCAGAGCCTTGCCCGTTTGTTATGTGTGTTAACTGCTTGCAATACAGATTCATTTCCTGAAGGATCGCCTCTTTTATTTGTGTAACTTAAAAAATGCCGTCACGTTGTAGCGCATTTGTGTGTTCTAATATCAGCAGTGAACAAGTGAGCCTTCACAAATTTCCAAAAGATGACAAACTTTGTCAAGAATGGACCAGACAAGGACCGGTGGGTTCCAGGAGTCGTATGTCTGCAGCGACCATTTCACTGCCGATTGTTTTCAGCACCTGGTATAAAAGAATCTTTAGGATTACCAGTAAGATTCAGAAGACTTTTAAAACCGGATGCTATTCCTACTAGGGGTGCACCGATTTCAATTTTCTGGCCGATCACCGATCACCGATTTTTAGAAAGTCTGACCTGCCGATTCCGATTTTGGCCGATACCGATTTTCAGGTGTTAAAAGGTCAAAATGCACCCTAAATTTTCAGGATTTTCCAACCTTTGCTGAGGCAGATGCGATCGGTGGATAAAATCGGCTTCTCATTTAAAGATCGGCCGATCACCGATCTCCCCAAATTAAGGAAATCGGGGCCGATTTATCGGTGTATCCCTAATTCCTACTATTTTTAAAAGAAAATCTACAGAAGAAAGTCCCACAGGAGCTACCATGTCGAAACAACGCAGGGACCATCGGAAGACTGTCCAGGAGATGAGTAAGTCTTTGTGTAAACATAATCGGAGGTGTGTAGTGTTTTAGATTATAAACTATTTATTTTACGTGAGTTCATGTTGTTTTACTTTATACACTTTGAGTGTATAAAGCCAATTATCACGGCAGATTATGTTTGTTCGCTGCTAACAAGCTAGCCGAATCAGATAGCTAACACAATAGCCGCGATACAGGCCACGTTGCTATGTATGTATTTTTAAATTATGTCTGCGCCATCAGGTAACATCTCGTTTCTTTCTATTCGGGGAGGGTTTATTAATGAGAGTTTTGGAAGATTTACTGTCTTAAAATGATATATCGCTGACGCGACCGGTAATAAGCCGAGATAGCAGCTAACAAACATTAGCCGAGAGCCCGGAGCAAACACGTTGCTAATGATGTATTTTTGAATTATGTCTGCGCAATCAGGTAACATCTGTAGTTTCTTTTTATTCGGGGAGGGATATTAATGAGAGTTTTGGATGATTTACTGTCTTAAAATGATATATCGCTGATGCGACCGGTAATAAGCCGACATAGCAGCTAACAAACATTAGCCGAGAGCCCGGAGCAAACACGTTGCTAATGATGTATTTTTGAATTATGTCTGCGCAATCAGGTAACATCTGTAGTTTCTTTTTATTCGGGGAGGGATATTAATGAGAGTTTTGGATGATTTACTGTCTTAAAATGATATATCGCTGACGCGACCGGTAATAAGCCGACATAGCAGCTAACAAACATTAGCCGAGAGCCCGGAGCAAACACGTTGCTAATGATGTATTTTTGAATTATGTCTGCGCAATCAGGTAACATCTGTAGTTTCTTTTTATTCGGGGAGGGATATTAATGAGAGTTTTGGATGATTTACTGTCTTAAAATGATATATCGCTGATGCGACCGGTAATAAGCCGACATAGCAGCTAACAAACATTAGCCGAGAGCCCGGAGCAAACACGTTGCTAATGATGTATTTTTGAATTATGTCTGCGCGATCAGGTAACATCTGTAGTTTCTTTTTATTCGGGGAGGGTTTATTAATGAGAGTTTTGGAAGATTTACTGTCTTAAAATGATATATCTCAGACGTGACCGGTGTCAGGGACTCTTGTTAGCCAAGATAGCTTCTAAAAAAAATTAGCCGAGAGCCCGGAGCAAACACGTTGCTATGTATGCATTTTTAAATTGTGTCTGCGCCATCAGGTAACATCTGTAATTTTTTTATTCAGGGAGTGTTTATTAATGAGAGTTTTGGAAGATTTACTGTCTCAAAATGATATCTCAGACGCAATAGGACATGCTCCGCCATTATTATTTAAATGCACGTTGGAGCGTGCCTTCCCGTTGTCACGTCAAGATGACATTTTGCGGAAATGCGCAGATTTTTAGGGGCGTATCCCAGAGAAAAAAACTACCATAACTTGGAATAAAAATTTAATATATTTATAATTTATTATGCAAAAACGACCAGAGCTCAATGATATAAGATATATATGTTCTGACAAATATTCAAATTTACAAAATCACGTCACAATACCTTTAAATAAGACATATCTCCAAAAAACTAAGGCCGCAGGCGGTCTTGCCCTTCCAAATTTCCGCTTTTACTATTGGGCAGCAAACTTGCACTGTCTAGCATTCTGGTCATTCTATTACAACAAGCCTGACAGCCCTGACTGGGTAGAGATGGAGTCACAAGCCGTTTACGCATTGGCCGGCCCTCCCCGGCTCTCCCAGCTTCTAACCCGGGTTCGGCGTCTTCGCATTTACCTTTTCCGCCCGGGATCCACCCTTGTTCTGGAACCATCTTCACCGTGGTTCTTATCGGGCCGAGCCCGACAGAGCCAGTTTCAGCTCTCATTTGATTCGTTGTTTGCAGCAGGGGCGGGACTCATT
>JBBPBX010072142.1:3946-18136 GCA_038048925.1 Garcialebias charrua
GGAGGATTTAAGAGCCTTTAGCCTCCAGTACAGTATAGCTGTGCGTTGTGTCCAGCGCCGCTGGACTTGCGTGTGCTGCGCGCCGGCAGTTCTTATTATACTCTGTGCAAGCGCAGCTCTCTGGAGTGCAGGCTCCAGCAGCTGCAGCCGGGCGGAGCGTTTACCTACAGGACAAATTGAGGTCGCTGATTGGTCATTTGCTGACTCGCGAGGCAGTTTATCAACGCGCGCGCGTAGGCGGTTGTAAAATTTGAGCTTGGCGCGTTCACGCCCGCGATCAAAGGCTTTTGCCGCGGCGCTCACACAGCGTGCCGCGGCGCTCGGACTCACGCAGAGCTATACTGGGGGCTTTACTCAAAGGCAAATGAGTGTGGAAGCAGGTGTAGGTACATCAACTTTCTCACCCACTTTTTGAAATAGGCTGCTGCTTAATACACCATATTATTTTACATTATTATTATTAATATTATTATTATTATTATGACATATGTGTCATTATTCACCACTTTTATTGTCTGTCCAACATATCTCACTTGTAAATGAGTCTTTAAGGCTCAATGTGACATATCTGTTTAAATAAAGGTTGAATAAATGAATGCATTGTTTAGTGCATATATTAGATCCTTGTATACAGTACTGTTTCTTTTTATACTTTATATTCTTTTGTTTACTATGTTTGGGTGTAACTGGGACATTGGGTAGACTACAGTATTTAGTTCCACCTCATGTACCACATGATATGCAAATGACAGTAAAGAACCTTGAAGTAATGGTTGGAGCCGGAGGATTTGATCAGGCGACTTCTCAACCATAAGCTATGTGCCAGCGCACTCTCTTCATTCTTAATTATTTTTAAAGAACTGTAATCTTCTTAATTAACAAGACAAACTATCTACACTTGGACTAAGCCCCTCTAATTGTAACTGGGTACTAGACTTCTTAACAGACAGACCACAGTCCGTGAAGATCCACAACTTCTCCTCCTCCACCATAACCCTCAGCACTGGCTCTCCTCAGGGATGTGTGCTGAGCCCCCTTCTGTTCACTCTGCTCACATATGATTGTACAGCCACACTTCCAGGCTGTCATATTGTTAAGTTTGCAGATGATACAGCGGTGGTGGGATGCATCACAAACAATGATGAGTCCAGCTACAGACAGGAGGTGGAACACCTGGAGAGCTGGTGCAAAGAGAATAATCTTCACATGAATGTGAAGAAGACAAAGGAGATGATTGTGGACTTCAGAAGGAACAAACACACCCATGCCCCACTGAAAATAGGTGGGTCTGCAGTGGAAGTGGTCTCCAGCTACAAATACTTGGGTGTACACATGAATGATAACCTCAGCTGGAGCAACAACACCACCAGCCTGATCAAGAAAGGTCATCAGAGACTCTACTTCCTCAGACGGCTGAGACGAGCTGGTCTGAGCAGCCCAGTCCTCACCTCCTTCTACAGGTGTGCAGTGGAGAGCATCCTGTGCTCCAGCATCAACGTGTGGCATGGAGGCTGCACAGTTGAAGAGAGGAAAGCTCTGCAGAGAGTGGTGAAGGCTGCACAGAAGTCTGTTGGAGTCAGTCTCCCCACAATCACAGACATTTATACCTCCAGATGCAGGAAAAGAGCCACCTGCATCATGAAAGACCTCACTCATCCAGCACACTCACTCTTTGCCCCACTCCCCTCAGGACGGAGGTTGAGGAGCATCAAGTGTAGAACCACTAGACTGAGGAACAGCTTCTACCCTGAGGCTGTTAGACTCATGAATAAATAAAAATAAAATAAAATAAACACTGCAAAATATCACATCATACTGATGCTGATCTGTTTTCTTGTTGCTGTGTTCATCTGTGACCATCTGTGACCATCTGCTCATACAAACTCATGTTCGTGCTGCTGTTTATTCCCACTATATTAGGCTTAGTGTATTACTAGTTGATGTTTTTCTTAGTTAATTCTAGATGTTATTACTGTTTTTCTCTTTCATTTGTTGTTGGATGTAACTGGGACCTCGTGTACATAATCTCGTTTTCATCACATGTACCACATGCGGTGCAAATGACAATAAAGACTCTCTGACTCTCTCTGACTCTCTTAAATTATCCACAGGTTTTTCATACAACTGGGTTTGAACAAAGATAATTTGATCATTCAGAAAGACAGAAAAAGCAACAATCTGACAATCTTTTTCTCCATAAAACTGAAAACAGTCGTTGAGGCATTTTATTGACTATGGAACAAAATAACAGAAAAGTATCAGAGAATTAAGTACAAAGTATATTGCTTGTACAAAAGAGACAAAGCTAAAAATCAATACAAAATGGACAAGATCCGTGTGGTAGTCAATGAAAGTCAGTTAGAGTGATAGCAGAATGAGTGACAAACGTTGTCACAGAATCCATAAAAGAAATTTAAACCAGAGGATGAATCTGGTGATCTGCTGAAACAATAGGACTCCAGATCTTACATCCAACTCAAACTACACAATAAGCCAGTTTATTTTTTGAAAACAGCGCTGGCGTTCACTATGAATTTTACTACTTAAACTAGGCTTATTTTCTCCATTTTCTGCTTTGCTGGTATGGAGGACCAAACTGACATAATAATAAATAAAAGAATAAATATATATCTGACATAAAACAATACATATATAAATCAAAGTAGAAATATATATCCTAAATAATAATAAATAAAAGAATAAATATATAAATCAAAGTAGAAATATATATTTTAATGAGAAATAAAAGCATAAATATATATATTCTTTTTTATATCTCCTTACACATGAGAAATAAAAGCATAAATATATATATTCTTTTTTATATCTCCTTACACATGAGTTTCCATCAATAACAATAGATATTTTGCTTTGCCTTTTTCTTGCTGTTTTTCCGTTTGCTGTATTTATTGCTGTATTTATTTATTTCTGTATTGTTGGCTGTATTTATTTCTGTATTCTTTTCTCGCTGCATTTCTGCCTCTTCGGTATGTTAATGAGGAGGGCTGCTTTCTAAATCCAGCTCTTCTATTGGTCAATAAACCGGAAATAGAACGATCAGTGTGCAGATCGATTGAGCATGCCTGCGCTGCAGTTCTCTTAGGAGATCTCCGTATTTGAGAGGAAGTAAACAACTATTAGAGATGTATCGTAGGATTGCTGAGGATTTAAGGCATGTTGCTAGCTTAGCTGAAAGTAATACAGTCAGTGATGACTATTTACTGTTTCCAGTCGATGTTTTGAGTGAGTGGCTGCTCCAGGTAGCTGCAGACACGGACACTGAAGCTGACTCATTAGTTGTCCAGATTTTGGAGGAAGTGGCTTGTCGTTTGCACAAATCTGTGTACCCCACAAGAACAGCTGGAAGACCTGGATATTTGCTGCCCGCTGACATCTTTAAGGGACCTCAGACAACCTAAGGAGTCTACTAACTTTTTGGACTGGCTGGGGTCTGGTCAGCTCCAATCTGGAGGTAGAAGTTGTTGACTGCCATCTCCCGCAGTCATCCACTTGCTTCCTGACGTTGAAGTTGTCCAAAAATCACAAAACCTATGCAGACTTCCACCAACACCTTATGGCCAGCATGTCTTCAAGCTACTCTGGTTTTGGCCTAATTTGAACCAGGCCGTTTCAACGTTTTACAAGTTTATGCACTATGTATTTTTTCAAAGTTACAACTTTCAAATGTTTTTTAATTGTTATGAAGTAGTGTCACTTGTTAATTACTTCAGTTTGACAGAACTTTGCATTCTTGTTTCAAATAAAACAGTTTAATGTTATTGTAGGACATATTTTGAAGCTTCTACCTGCTGATATAAATTGTTTACCCAGTTAACACATTTATTAGCTGTATCACAGAAAATGTTAGGAAATATTAGACCATCATATTAATTAATTTCGTATCTAGAAATTGCTTACATACAAAATGTTAAAGCTGATGTGGTTGAATTTGTAAATAGGGTTAGGGTTAGGGTTAGCGCAGGCATGCTCAATCGATCTGCACACTGATCGTTCTATTTCCGGTTTATTGACCAATAGAAGAGCTGGATTTAGAAAGCAGCCCTCCTCATTAACATACCGAAGAGGCAGAAATGCAGCGAGAAAAGAATACAGAAATAAATACAGCCAACAATACAGAAATAAATAAATACAGCAATAAATACAGCAAACGGAAAAACAGCAAGAAAAAGGCAAAGCAAAATATCTATTGTTATTGATGGAAACTCATGTGTAAGGAGATATAAAAAAGAATATATATATTTATGCTTTTATTTCTCATGTGTAAGGAGATATAAAAAAGAATATATATATTTATGCTTTTATTTCTCATTAAAATATATATTTCTACTTTGATTTATATATTTATTCTTTTATTTATTATTATTTAGGATATATATTTCTACTTTGATTTATATATGTATTGTTTTATGTCAGATATATATTTATTCTTTTATTTATTATTATGTCAGTTTGGTCCTCCATATGCTGGTGTGTGGTGAGAGCTGTGTTTCTTGACCCTTTGCCAATCCTTGGATGTTCAGTGATATTAAGACCTCTGGTAACTCCTGCTAAAGCTTGGACAGTTCTGAAGCCTGTATTTCACTGAGATGAGGCAGTTTGAGACTACTTGGCAATCCAAAATTGTGAAATAATCATTGCGAAAAAAAAATAGGCAAATGTTCAGATGTTCAGTCTGATTTTTGAGTGTTTGCAACAAGTGACAGCAACTTGTCTGACTGTGTTTTATGTGGCTACAGGACTGTTAGCCTCAAATGCAGGTGAATACATTCATAGCCACGTGGACATTTCAAAACATTTTCAAGAATCAAAAAGGCGTTCAATACAAGATCAACTGGACTTTATTTGTTGCAGAAAACAATTTGACTCCTATCCAGGAGGCTTTTTCAATTGAAAAAGCCCCCTGGATAGAAGTCGAAACGTATGTATCAATGTAACAATGTATAATATCTCCAGAGCCAATATTATTAACCAAGCATCATGTATTCTGACCAAGGACTCCCACACTCCTTTGCATACAGAGCTGACCAACACGCTCTGACACATGTTCTAATGCTACAGGCCTATCCACCTTATTCCTGGGGGGGTCACTGTAGAAGCGATTATGGGACTTACTTCCGTTTCACACCGGAAGTAGAAGTTCTGCACTGGCTCCTTCATTGTTTACTTGCTAATCTGTACGCACGGTTGAAGTTCTGTTTGCTGTTGTGTCGAGCTAATATTGTCGCGAAGATGTCCTTGCGGAGCTTGGGTACCTGTTGCGCTGTTCGTGGCTGTACGAATAATCAGACGAAGCTGAATTTGGGGCTGCAACTAGTGTGTGTTGAACCCAAAACGCTGTAAGTGTGCTCGTTTCATTTGGTGGACAAAAAGCCAACCAAAGAAAACCCGCATCCTTCTTTGTGGCTGGGCTACGAGAAACCACCTGAAAAAAGACGCCGTATCCTCCAGAGGATCGACAGCAGTGATGACACGAGAACACCAGGTATGATTTAAGAGACAGCTTTTAGTGTTATGATTTTATGTAGTCAGTGATTAAATGATACTAATATTTTCGTTCATAACTGGCAAATAAACACACGCACCTATATATGTATGCTGTGTGTGCGTTTATTTATATATATATATATATATATATATATATATATATATATATATATATATATATATATAATATAGGTGTGTGTGTGTGTGTTCATAAATGAACCCTAATGTTTGTATACTGTACTTTTACTTTCAGATGGGCTTGACGAGAGTGTGGAGCTGTGCTCAACACCACCACAGTCACATGCAGCATGACTGTTGGAATGTGGATTGACATAATGTCAGAACAAACCAACGACCTTATTCTATGGTTGCCCCGTGAAACAATTAAAGCAACATGTTTTGCAGAAAGCTAAAAACTTGGACTCCAGAAGTGAATCATACAGTCACTACTATGCAAATAACACTGTGAAATATTTATTGGCTGTTTCTCCCTCTGGAATAATCATGTTTATTTCAGATGCTTATGGTGGTAAATGCAGTGACAGGTATATAACACAGAACTCTGGGTTTCTGGACTATCTGCGTGCTGGAGATGAGGTGATGGGTGATCGTGGTTTCACAGTGAGGGACCTGCTGCAAGAGCTATGGTGTCAATGTAATCGTTCCAGCATTCACACGCAAAGGATGCCAGCTTATTTCAAGTGAGAAGGCATTAAATGCCGATCAACAGAGGACGCCATCTCCTCCGTGGTCCACACTGCTCTCACCCACCTGGATCAGAAGGACTCATACGTGCGTCTGCTCTTTGTGGACTTCACATCTGCCTTCAACACCATGATCCCCCAAACTCTGATAGACAAACTATCCACACTTGGACTAAGCCCCTCTATTTGTAACTGGGTCTTAGACTTCTTAACAGACAGACCACAGTCCGTGAAGATCCACAACTTCTCCTCCTCCACCATCACCCTCAGCACTGGCTCTCCTCAGGGATGTGTGCTGAGCCCTCTTCTGTTCACTCTGCTCACATATGATTGTACAGCCACACATCCAGGCTGTCATATTGTTAAGTTTGCAGATGATACAGCTGTGGTGGGATGCATCACAGATAATGATGAATCCAGCTACAGACAGGAGGTGGAACATCTGGAGAGCTGGTGCAAAGAGAACAACCTTCACATGAATGTGAAGAAGACGAAGGAGATGATTGTGGACTTCAGAAGGAACAAACACACCCACACCCCACTGTATATAGGTGGATCTGCGGTGGAGGTGGTCTCCAGCTACAAATACCTGGGTGTACACATGAATGATAACCTCAGCTGGAGCAATAACACCACCAGCCTGATCAAGAAAGGTCATCAGAGACTCTACTTCCTCAGACGGCTGAGACGAGCCGGTCTGAGAAGCCCAGTCCTCACCTCGTTCTACAGGTGTGCAGTGGAGAGCGTCCTGTGCTCCAGCATCAACGTGTGGCATGGAGGCTGCACAGTTGCAGAGAGAAAAGCTCTGCAGAGAGTGGTGAAGGCTGCACAGAAGTCTGTGGGAGTCAGTCTCCCCACCATCACAGACATTTACACCTCCAGATGCAGAAAAAGAGCCACCTGCATCATGAAAGACCTCACTCACCCAGCACACTCACTCTTTGCACCACTCCCCTCGGGACGGAGGTTGAGGAGCATCAAATGTAGAACCACTAGACTGAGAAACAGCTTCTACCCTGAGGCTGTCAGACTCATGAATAAATAAATAATAAGAATAAACACTGCAAAATGTCACATCATACTGATACTGATCTGTTTCTTGTTGCTGCGTTCATCTGTGACTATCTGCGTTCATCTGTGACCATCTGCTCATGTTCGTGCTGCTGTTTATAATGATGTTTTTCTACTACATTAGGGCTTAGTGTATTACTAGCTGATGTGATGTCTCTCTTAGTTAATCCTAGATGTTATTATTGTATTTCTCTTGCATTTGTTGTTGGATGTAACTGGGACCCTGTGTACATAATCTCGTTTTCAACACATGTACTACATGCGGTGCAAATGACAATAAATTCTCTCTGACTCTCTCTGACTCTCTGACTCTCTAAATGTAAACATTTTTCTCAAACATGTACAGTACTGGTGTACGGTACTTGCTGTAAACGTTGTAACATAACTCTTAACATGTTTTTAAAGGATGCAAAGTTAACTATATTACATTAGAAAAGTATTTGCTAAAATGATTCATTTATTATGTACAATAATTGACTGTTAACCTTCTTACAAGGTTTGTTTTTGTGTGCACTATATCAGTTAATTTTGGATTAAACTACTGTTTCTATCTAAATGTCACTTTTTTCATTATCAGGTTTTTAAAGATCGTTTCCTGTCTATTTCCTTATTTGTTTTCGTTTACTGTATTTTTTTAGAGATCCATGTATTTTGGGCAGAGATTAATTTTCTTTGCAATAAACTACTGTTTCTATCTATATGTGACTTTTTTCATTATCAAGTTTTTTAAAGATTGTTCCCTGTCTATTTCATTATTTATTTTCATTTACTGTATTTTTAAGAGATCCAGGTATTTTGGGCAGAGATGAATTTTCTTTGCAACAACTTCATCAACTAATATTTGAAGCATGTGTGAAAAGTAAAAGTTCTCAAGGTGCTTCATTTATGAATCAGTAAAGTCTTTGTCAAAAGAAATGTCAAGCTTCAGGTGCACAGTTGGTCAAAAGTCAAAGTCAAAGTCAAAGTCAACTTTATTGTCAGATCTGCAATATGTACAGTGCAGGACATACACAGGACCGAAATTGCGTTTCTCTCAGTCCCTCGGTGCAACAGTAAACATCTAAACATTGAAACACTGAAACATATAATAATAGACATAAGCATAAAAATAGTAAAACTAACACTGTCCTGTGTGTTTTTTTTTTTGTTTTTTTTTGCATAGTGGTATAAAAAAAGAGTATAAAAAGTATAACTAAAATAAACTAAAGGTTTCTAGCATTGACATTTGCAAAGTGGCAAAGCAGCGAATGAGTCAATGTACACAGTATATGTATGAGGTAGTAGTTGATGTTGTTGTAGAGGCAAAAAGTGGCATATGCAGTAAGGCACATTGGGCATCCCTAAATAAGACCGTTCAGAGCACACTGTATATGTACCAGCAGTGGTGTAGATATTAAAGTAGTGTAAATAAATGTAAACAGTAGTAATTACATGTAAGCAGTAGTAATAAAAGTAAACAGTATTAATAAATGTAAACAGAGAATGTAAACAGTATTATGATTATAGGCAGTGATGTAATACAGACATTAGTGCAATTATGAGAAGTAGTGCAAACTGTATGAGCACATGACCGAGAGTTTAGTGAAAACCCGTTTGGTGACACAGAGTCTAGTGTTAAAAACTTTGTGTTGAGTGATAATATGTGAGAAAGTTTTAGTGTTAAGGCAGTTCAAATGGGAGGGGAGGCAGAGCAGGCAGAGTGTTTAGCATTCTGACTGCCTGATGAACAGAGCTGTCTCTCAGTCTGCTGGTTCGAGCCTGGAGACTCCTCAGTCTCCTTCCTGATGGCAGCAGTCTGAAGCAGCTGTGTAGTGGGTGTGTGGGATCACCTGCCATGCGGTGGGCTTTCCGAGTGAGGCGTTTGCTGTGTAAGTCCTGCAGTGAGGGCAAGGAGGTGCCCACGATCTTCTCAGCTGCTCTCACAATGCGCTGGAGGCTCTTGCGGCAGGATGCAGTACATGCACCAAACCACACAGTGATGCAGCTGGTCAGGACACTTTCTATGGCACCTCTGTAGAAGGTGCTCATGATGGGGGTTGAAGCTCCAGCCCTTTTCAGCTTGCGGAGAAAGTAGAGACGCTGGTGAGCCTTCTTTGCCAGTGCTGCAGTGTTCCTGCTCCAGGACAGGTCCTTTGAGACGTGCACTCCCAGGAACTTGGTGCTGTCTACTCTCTCCACTGCGGTGCTGTTGATGGTCAGAGGAGGATGTTGGGCATCCCTCTTCCTGAAGTCCACAACAATCTCCTTTGTCTTCTCCACGTTGAGAGTGAGATTGTTGTGTCCGCACCACAAGGCCAGGCGGCTCACCTCGTTCCTGTAGTCCGTCTCATCGTTGTTGCTGATGAGACCTACCACTGTTGTGTCGTCCGCAAACTTGATGAAGTGGTTGGAGCTGTACGATGGTGTGCAGTCGTGTGTTAGCAGGGTGAATAGAAGGGGGCTCAGCACACATCCTTGTGGGGCCCCTGTGTTCAATGTGATGGTGCTAGATGTGTTACTCCCGATCCGTACTGTCTGTGGTCTCCCGGTCAGGAAGTCTAGCAGCCAGTTACACATTGAGGTGTTCAGCCCCAGACTGTCCAGTTTAAGGATGAGCTGTTGGGGGATGATGGTGTTAAATGCCGAGCTGAAGTCGATGAACAACATTCTAACATAGGAGTCCTTCGTGTCCAGATGTGTGAGAGCTGTGTGAAGGGCAGAGGAGATGGCATCGTCGGTTGAGCGATTAGGTCGGTATTTGTTGGTGATTAGGTCGGTATGGTGTTGCTGAAACCAAAACCCAGGCTTGGTGATGAGGATTTTTAATGCTTTGACTGGACTCTATGTTTGCCTTAAGGTAAATAAGAATGTGTCCCACCTCTCTCAACATAACAGGACCAACCTTGTTACTGTGAAGATATTAATAAGCTTCAGAGCTATTCAGATTGCTCATCGCTTCGCCATCTGAAGCAACTGTCAACAAAGTAGCTAAGTATGCTAGTAGCTAAGTATGCTAGTGTACGTTATTTTCGGCCACTTCTTCAAGTCGTCCTCCCACCCCTCAATAGCTGTAGGTAGCGGTAAAACAATTTCTCCACATTTGAGTTGTGATCGTTCGTGTTCCCACATATTTTATGACCTAAAACCTCTGACGAAAACCGGTTAGCGCATTGCTAGCATGTAAAAAAAGTGCTGGTTCTGACTTCCGGCGGAAGTCGTTCCCATAATTTGCGCAAGGCATCATGGGGGCTAGGAATAAGGTCAATAGCCAATCAGATTTCTGTCATGTGGATATGCAATGTTTGTAAGCAAAATCTAACATTTATATGATTTAATTGTGATTTAACTTCAATAACCATACGCTAGTTATCCAGCCATCTATCACCTTTACCCATGCCTTGATTTATGTTTTGTGGGAGTCACTGGTGCCCATATCCAGCAGTAACTGAGCAAGAGGCAGGTTTCACAAGTCCATCAAAGAGACACATAGACAAACAACCATTTTGTTTGTACCATTTCAAAGTACTCTCATTCAGTTACCAAGCAGTTACCAATCAGACTAAGGCCCTGTTTACACGGACACTGTGTGGGGGAAACGCAACTTTTGGGTATGTTAATTAGGTTGAAAGTTTTGCGTTGACATGGGCGAATTCTGTGGATACGACTCTCTCCCCCCCACCCCCCGTACTCATGAATTTACTGTAGTTACCATGCTGGGCCATTAGATGGCGCTGTGATTTTTGGAACCTTCACCACTGCGCATGTGTGCAGCCTGGGGTAAACAGAGCACACGAGGCAGCCTGTTTTCCTCTCTGGCTAAAAGTTCAGCTACTACAAGTTGTTGTCAACAAGTTAACAACAAGGTAAAGCTGGAATTTGGATAAGAGTCAACAGATTTGACACCAAGTGGGACCGCTACAAGCTGCACACCAGTTGCTGACTGGACCGGAACCGAGTCAACATGTCTGACTTTACTCCGTGAGAATCAGCTGATTTACAGCAGCGCTACAAGGTAAACCATGTTCTTAATAATGTTTCCTTGTGTTTAGTTCGATCACAGAACAACCAACTGAGGTTTTATTTTTATTTTTTTCCTGCGAGGTCGAAGCTGTTCCACGAAGCGGACCGGCGGTTCGGATGTGGGTCCAGTGGGATGAAAACAACAGAGTCCAGTTCATTAAAGTTCGGTTAACGTGTTTTTAAAAGTGTTCAATTTAATTCTCAGTGTTTGTGACATGAGTTTGTGGTGTTGAATAAACAAATAAATAAAAAATCAACCTGGTGTCTTCATTTTCAGCAGCATGTTAGGCATGACGTAACGAGTCCAGATAGCTTCATTTAGCTCAGATAAATTTAAATATCTCCCACGCTAACATAAATACTGTTTATTATTGTTAAACTGTTAATATATAGCACATTTAGTATGTTATAGTGCAGCGTGACACGTGAAATGTCCGACTGCCTCGTTAACAGCGACAACTGGATCCAGGCAGCTGGCTCTCTTCCAACACAGATGCAGGTAAGCAAGGGTGTAGATTTCATCTCATTATTGGGGGGGACCATAAACAGGGAAATTTTTTAAGAGCAATTTTGGGGGGGTCGGCAAAGTTACAGTGAAATGTAATGCAAAATGTACAGAGGGAAGTTTATCCAAACTGCATGCATATACTATGCAGAATAATCAACAATAATATTGATTTAAATGGCATGTATTTTATTTAGTAGTCTTAATACTACTATTAATCAGTACAACAGTGATACTCATTACTCTTGTTAAAAAATGTAATGTGTTCAATCTGCAGTACAATAGACGACAAATAATGACAAGTGGCAAAATGAGAATTTTGCAAAATAGGTCCCCTCTAAATATTGTTTAAATTTCAGTTTGGCTTGTATTCATAGATTGCTGTGGTCAGTGTCACTGATAATCTGGTACAACATCTTCCCAAAATCTTAATGCTTAAAAAGAAAACAGTTTTCAAGGAGAAGAAATACTTTAATGCAGGGGTCACCAAACTTTTTGAGACTGAGAGCTACTTCAGTGGAACCAAGAGGCACAAAGGTCCACTTGTTCGTTCCAAACAAATTTGCATGGTTCAACTTTAATCATAGTATTAATAATAATACATTTACATACATGTGAATATATGACTGCCTGATCACATCTGATCTGGTCTGTATTATTAAAGACTCCACACAATGCTTTAGCTTGGTAAATATGATCAATTATTATTGATAATTACCAGTAGTGATTAGAACTCTCAATCAAGAACTTGAGTCCTCAGTTTGAATAATGTTTTGGTTCTTCTGTGCAAATGTAAATTGTTCTTAGCTTTGACTGGGAGTGTGGATGGTTGTTTGTCTCTTTGTCTGTCTCTGTGATGGACTGGAGACCTGTCCTGGGTGTCCCTGCCTTCACCCAAAAGCAGCTGAGATTGGTTCCAGTCCTAAACAAGGGGGCATAATGGATTACTTATTAACTGATATTTAAACATAAACACTATTTCTTTTATGTTAAACTCAGTTTGTAACATTTGAAATTCGTTGTATTTTATAAATATTTTATTAACTGTTTTGTAGAAATGAACACGTTTGTAACATTCATTCAAAATATGCCTTAACAAATCTGTAGCATTTTTTAAGAACCTATTAAGAATAAAATGTTCCAGTTGCAGATACAAAATATCAATAATGTAATATAATAAACAGTGACATTTTTTAATTAACCATGTGACATAAGTATTGATCCTCAACATTTTTTATAATAATAATTTAAAGCCCTTAAAACAACCACAGCTGCAACAAAGTGCTACACATATGAAATCATTTTAACTAATCATCACATCTTCTCTACTCTTTTTTAATTAATTATCTTTCACATATTTTATCATTACTTCTTTCAAGAGCTCCACACCTGAAAATATGATGAATGTGAATCCATCCTGCTCAAAGCTGCGCTGACATTCTACTGTCTGTTGCAGAGCCCACCAGGGAGCTAGTTAGCATTGAAGCTAGTGTGTTAGCTGATGAAGTGACGCTCCAAAGTGTTTTTCTGCCACTAATGATGCACAGACACACTTGTCTTTCAACACTGTGAAAGACCTTTTCCTCCCAGTCACTAGCCGTGTTTCCATCAAGGTTTCTAGGTGCGCATTTTGAAGTATCGCAGCAGAAAAGCTTAATGGAAACGGCAAAATACGAAGTTACTTCCTGAAATTCGCCAAAAAGTTTATACGCTCGCTTGAGGTGGTTTTTGGGAGCTGCGAAACCGAGCAGCTGCGCAAAACGACAGATGGAAACACATTTGCCGACTCGTGCTGCCGTAGCGCACATTCACGTCACGTGACTGATCAGCTGTTTCCGCTCCGAACAGCATGTAACTCGCTAAAACTAGTTGGCATGACAGAATAAATACAACTCGCCCGATAGCAACACGTACCTGAAATATTCTCTCCATTTTGACGAGATGTGTGGCCGGGTTCTGTTGTCAACCGCTACTTCCTGTTTACTCTCTGGTTTACTGTAGACATGCGCAGTGCTGACGTCTGACGTAATGACGCTGACGTCTGACGTAATGACGCTGTGCGCGGCTTGGAAGAAGCGCTTCAAGCCAGCAGATGGAAACACTTCTGATCTGCATTAATTTGTATTTACATATTTGCGAGGTAGCTCAAAATTCGAAATGAAAATGGATGGAAACAGGGCTACTGTCACCTATGTTTTAAGTAGCTACTTACTGGAAGTTAGTACTTTGTGCAGCAGCTCACTCCCCACCAGCGGCTCCGCGAGCCTGTGACCTCCGCTGCTGTTGTTGTTCCTTGTAAACATTGGACTAAACCATTTGCCAACAGAGAAGGGGGGGTGGGCAAAATTTCCTTCTTTTTTTTTTAGAATAATGGCGGATTTCTCTCTTTTTTTGCCTTTTTATATT
>JBBPBX010072143.1:0-18136 GCA_038048925.1 Garcialebias charrua
CTAACTTCAGCTTCGTATCTAACGAGGCATTTTGTTTTCTCCCGTCTCTACCAAGTACACTCGTCTCCTCCTCTAATATGGCGGTTCAGCTTCCGATGGGGTATCTAGTGTTTAATATCTATGCTCTGTACTGTATGCGGTTGAAAAACAAGACTCCTAGCGCTACTGGAGTCGCATGCACGCACGCAAACACACACACACACAGTAGCCTATACGTATACATTTTTTTTTATTAAAACTGCTTTTGTATTGTACGACAACAGCAAAAAAATAAAAAATAAACAAAAAATATATACAAAACAACAAAAAAACAGCTTCTAGTTTATTCATACAAAATTCACAAAAATTTATTAAATTTACACCAAAACTATTTAGGGTCTAACAGAAACTTCATAAACAATGTGTTCTATTACATTTGTATTATTAATGTACTAAATTGTGTAGTTTAGGTCCTAAAATAATGTTTTAATTGACATAATCCATCCATCCATTATCTTTTATCAGCTTCTTCCATTTTGGGTCACCGGTGCCCATGACCAACAATCACTGTGCGAGGGACGGGGTACACCCTGGACGGGTCGCAAGTCCATCACAGGGACACATAGAGACAAACAACCATTCACTCTCTCACTCACACCTAGGGACAGTTTAGAGTTACCAATCAATGTTTTTGGTCTGTGGGAAGAAACTGGAGGACCTGGAGGAAACCCACGCATGCACGGAGAAAACATGCAAACTCCACCCAGAAAGGCCCCCGGACCTATGGAGGCGTGGGTTTGAATCCCACTTCTGACACCATGTCATGTTTTTACACAATGATTCGAGCGACACTTTGTAGAGCAACTCAGAACGTCTTTATTCTTCTCCACCCCGGAAACAACTCCCCGTAGCTTTTCACAATAAAACCGGATATACCTAATATGTACCACAGGACCTGCTCGCTGAGAGGCAACAGCTGTACCAGTTGCCCCATCATGCTGCCATTGACATAATATGAAGATGAAACAAAACATTTAAAAAAAAAAAACCTTTTTTTTTTTTTATGGAAAAATTTGTGATAGTATATATATGTTGGCTCTAGTACAAAAAATTGACCAGGATTAGACATCTTTAATTCACTTAATGTAGACATGTTCGCTAATCTCAATTTTTAAACTTTTTATATCAATGTTTTTAACATATCTTAATTTATTATCCACATCTGTGCTCAAATAATAACTAAGCTAGTTTTACTCAGCTTCAGTCGGAGCTGCAAGAAACCAACGTTTGCTGGAACAAACTTCTGTAAACACATCAGGAGTCAAAGTTTTTTTTACCATTTCTCTACATTATGAGTTTTATTCTTCTCCTCGCTGGAATCAGATGGTGAAACTTCTCCACATGTGACAGAAGATCAGCTCAGCCCGTGTGAACTTTCATGTGACGATTTCGATGTGACATCTGTTTAAAACGTTTTCCACAGGTTGGACAAGAAAATGGCTTCTCTCCTGTGTGAATCAGCATGTGTATTTTTAGACTTGCAGACCGACTAAAACTCTTCCCACAGGTTTGACAAAAAAAAGGCCTCTCTCCCGTGTGAATCCTCTTATGACGATTCAGATTAGAAGCATGAACAAAACGTTTTCCACAGATTTTACAAACAAACTGTTTATCACCTGTGTGGCTTCTTAAGTGGCTAACTAAACTACTATAAGCAGGGAAGTTTTTACCACAGAGGGGACAACAGTACTGCAGTATGTCAGAGTTCTGGTTCCTAACTGAGTGGACCTTTATGTGACGGCCCAGAAGTGATTTCTTACTAAAAGTTTCTCCACAAAGTTGACAAGAAAACAACCTCTCAGATGTTGCTAGTTGGTCTGCTTTGTTACCGAGACGATTTTCTGTGCGATCAGTCTTTGGTGACCACTCTGTCTTTTCTTCTGACCCTGAATCCTGATCTTCAGGTCCAGCAGAACTCTTATAGATGTGGTGCTGCACATCTGGTTCTGGTTCACTTTCTTCAAACAAAGAGGTCACTATAAACAGATCAGTCTCCTGTTTCAGGTGGAGCTGATCTTCATCCTGATTGGTGCAGAGCTCCTGCTCTTCTTCTTTAATTATTGTAGATTCTGGTTCTGGTTCCTCCTGGTCCAGGATGGAGTTCCTGTCCTGGTTATAAAGTTGCTGGTCTGTGAGAATCAGTTCTGGTTCGTGGACCAGTTCCTGTTGGAGGTCTGAAAGAAGTCAAAGTCAAAGTCAAAGTCAACTTTATTGTCAGAACTGCAATATGTACAGGACATACACAGGACCGAAATTGCGTTTCTCTCAGTCCCTCGGTGCAACAGTAACCATCTAAACACTAAACACTAAAACATTTAATAAACATAAGCATAAAATAGTAAAAAAGTGTAACACTGTCCTGAGTTTTTTCATAATAGTATAAAAGTATGAAAATTTACAAACCAACAGTAAAAGTAACAGTAATTTACAAAGTAACAATAATACTTTATTATTTATAATAAATATTATTATATTATTATATAAGACACGGTCCTTAGTGGTTAACAAGATGGCTAATGCTTTAGACGTCTTGTTCCACAGTTGAGACTGGGACTGTGTCTTTAGCGATATGATAAGCTGCTGCTTTATTAATGTTGCGCTCTCACTGTTCCTCTCATAAGGCGCAGCACGGCTAAATGAGTTTTATACCATGGTTTGTTTCAGGGAAGGAGGCTGAAAACACAGTAGGAGCTGCAGCTTAGAACTTAACTTATAGCGCTGTTGGAAATGGTGAAATAGATTCATAGTGTAGCAGTATAGAAATACAATAATAATAATAATAATGTGTATGTATTGTCACTCCAAATCCGAGGCCATGGTCTTGAGCCGGAAAAGGGTAGCATGCCCTCTCCGGGTCGGGGAGGAGGTCCTGCCCCAAGTGGAGGAGTTTAAGTATCTCGGGATCTTGTTCACGAATGAGGGAAAACTGGAGCGTGAGATCGATAGGCGGATAGGTGCAGCGTCCGCAGTGAAGCGGGCGCTGTACCGGTCTGTCGTGGTGAAGAGAGAGCTGAGTCAAAAGGCAAAGCTCTCAATTTACCGATCGATCTACGTTCCCACCCTCATCTATGGTCATGAGCTTTGGGTTGTGACCGAAAGAACAAGATCTCGGATACAAGCGGCTGAAATGAGTTTTCTCCGCAGGGTGGCTGGACTCTCCCTTAGAGATAGGGTGAGAAGCTCAGTCATCCGGGAGGGACTCGGAGTAGAGCCGCTGCTTCTCCACATCGAGAGGAGCCAGTTGAGGTGGCTCGGGCATCTGGTTAGGATGCCTCCTGGACGCCTCCCTGGTGAGGTGTTCCGGGCATGTCCCACCGGGAGGAGACCCAGAGGAAGACCCAGGATACGCTGGAGGGACTATGTTTCTCGGCTGGCCTGGGAACGCCTTGGGATTCCCCCAGAGGAGCTGCTCCAAGTGGCTGGGGAGAGGGAAGTCTGGGCCTCCCTACTTAGGCTGCTACCCCCGCGACCCGACCCCGGATAAGCGGAAGAAAATGGATGGATGGATGGATGGATGTATTGTCATCATTGTATATTCCCATACAATGACAAAATTGGCTTTCATACATTGCTATAGAAATGTCCCTTCCAGTTAAATAAGGTGGGCGGGGTATAAAAGGAGGCAGCAATGCTCGTTCTGGCACCTCGTTTTTTCTTGCTTCTGCAACGTGGATTGCAACCCGTGTGGAATTTGGTTGCGGATGGGCGGCAGATCGCTGGTGTGGTGCATGATGTTCTGGCTTTCATGTGGTAGGTGTCCTCTCTTGGTGCACTATACAGTAGTTGATTTTTATAAAGTTCTAATCCTAGTGTGATCATAGGTGAACACCAGTTTGCTGCTTTCCTCCTCCTCTTCCTTCCATGTGTGTGCGTGTGTGTGTGTGTGGTGCTGCACATTAGGTTTAGTTTTAGAGATTAATATGTTAATAGGTTTTTATAGGTTTAGAGATTAATATTTTTTGCCTTTTATTTGTGAAACAAGGTAAGAGGAAGCTGGTTCTGGTTCGGTCATTGGACCCGGTGTTACACCACATTCTGTGACCTGCAACAGTTCATGCAACACCGCCCCCTACGGTCACAATATACAGTGGTCACCAAATTTGGTGTAACACCGGTTCGCAACGCTCCAAACAGGAAGTTGATTCATTTTCTGTTCTGTAACTGGAACGTGATGATGTCACTACGAAAACTCGACGTGAAATTAAAAAACTCAATAGAGGCCCAATTAATCGATGTGTCGATTAAATAAATAAATAAATAAATGTCACATTTTTGTCATCTGTGTATGTTCCCATACTTGACAGACGAAATTGGTCTCTGCATTTAACCCAACCACCACCAGGTGGTGCAGTGAGCAGCCGTAGTCAGCGCCCGGGGAGCTGGGGAAAATAGATGTGCACTCATAGACACCCCAAGTTACTTGAGTAGTCTGTTAAAGCCCCAGTGTCCACCCCAGCCCTCCAGCCCTATCTCAAGCACTCTGTAAAAAATCTTGGGATGGTTTTTGAATCTGACCTTAAGTTTGACAAAAAATCAGCTCCGTTCTGCAGAGAAGTTTCTTCCAACTGCGGCAGGTAGCTAAACTCAAGCCAGTATTGTCCAGACCCGACCTGGAGACACTAGGAGACACACACTCTTCTTGCTGCTGACTCTGGTCTTCTGTCCATCCTCATTCTTCTTGATCTAAGCTCTGCCTTCGACACCATCTGTCATTCTATCCTCCTCAACAGACTAACCTCCATTGGCATCTCAGGTACCCCGTTAGACTGGTTCAACTCCTATCTCTCTGACCGCACTCAATTCATTCAGCTTAAATCCTTCCGCTCCCAGTCTTCCCCTGTCTCCACGGGTGTCCCCCAAGGCTCTGTCCTCGGACCCCTCCTCTTCATCATTTACCTCCTTCCTCTAGGTCACATCTTCCGCAAATACGGCGTCCATTTCCACTGTTATGCTGATGACACACAGCTCTACTTGTCATCAAAACCAAACTCCACCCACCCACCCTCCATCCTCACCGACTGTCTCAATGAGCTAAATCACTGGTTTTCTAACAATTTCCTTCAACTAAACAGTAACAAAACAGAAATCATTCTTGTTGGTACCAAAAACTCTATTTCAAAATCAGAACATCTTCTCGTCCCCCTTAACAACTCTCTGCTATCCCCCTCCCCTCAGGTCAAGAGTCTCGTGTCATCCTCGACACCACTCTCTCCTTCACTTCACACATCAACAATATTACTCGGTCTGCCTATTTCCACCTCCGTAATATTAACCGTCTCCGTCCTTCTCTCACACCCCGCTCCACAGCCATCCTGGTGCACAGTCTTGTGACTTCCCGTATCGATTACTGCAACTCCCTTCTCTATGGCCTCCCCAACAAATCTCTCCACAAGTTACAGATGGTCCAGAACTCAGCTGCCCGTGTCATCACTCAAACCTCCTACTATAACCACATCACTCCTGTCCTGCAGCAGCTCCACTGGCTCCCGGTTAAATCACGCATCATCTTCAAAATTCTACTCCTCACGTTCAAAGCTATCCACAACCTTGCCCCTCCTTATCTATCTGACCTCCTACAAATCTCCATCCCATCACGCTCTCTCAGATCCTCCTCTTCGCTACATCTCCATGTACCCTCTGCCCGCCTCTCCACCATGGGGAGCAGGGCCTTCACCTGCTCTGCCCCTCACCTCTGGAACGCTCTACCGCCAGACCTTCGAAACACCACCTCCCTTTCTCTGTTCAAGACAGCCCTGAAAACACATCTCTTTAGACTAGCTTATCATTAACTTTACTAAATGTATTGTAGCAGTAGAGAAAGATGCCTGATCAGGCTGATGGGTTCCAGGTGCGAATGTCTGGTTGTTAGAGTGGGCGTGGTATAAGAGCAGCTGCTCTGCATGCGGGCAGACAGGGTCGTCTTCACACTTCGCCGTGTGGCTGGTGCCGTGGGTTCTGACCGTCATGGTGTCCCACGGGTTTTGGCCGTAAAGGCAACCAGTCATTGAGTGTGGTACGGGCTGTTTGACTGCTGCACGGTAGGTGTTCTTTCTCTCGTTGTACTATAGCTGATTGTGGGTCAGAAATGATAAGTCTGTGTGATTATAGGTAGAGCGCTGTGGTGCTGGGCTTCTTCCCTCCCTCCGGCTACGAGGATGTGTGTGTACGTGTGTGTGTGTATATGGTTGTGAGGACCAGCAGGTAAGGAAACAATTGTCATTGTAAGCTTTATTTTGTGGCAGCTATATGGAGAGTAGTTATTAATTAACTTTCTTTAGGTCTCCCCACATCGGGACTACTGCTGCTCTGTTTCCGGAGACTGCTGCTTTATGAACATGGGCTGTGGTGTCGTCAGCTGTGTTCCCCTTGCAGTGGCACGTAGAGTGTGACGTCAGTGCGGCCACTTGCCCTTTCTACGGCATGTCGAGAGTGCCAGAACCAGTGAAGGGTGAACTGTATAGTTGTGCAAAGCTGTATTTATTGAAGTAACCTGTATGTATTTATTGAAGTAATTTAGTGTCGTTTAAAGGGTTTTTGGGTCTGTTATTTAGTTGGGATAAAATGAAATAATTACAAAAAGAATGTTGAACATAATGTAAATAAAGAATGTTTTAAGGTAACTGTAAATAAATTATCATTGTTATTTTTGAACAGTTGTCCCGGATGTTTTAATCAGTGCAAAGCGAACCTGCGTGGCCTTGAAGTAATACTCTCTGGGTGAAATTCCCAGGGTGGCGTTGTTAAACTTAATTTATTCATGCTCTCAGTGCATGAGTAATGCCACAGTATTTTGATTATTTTGCATTTTATAATCTTTATGTATTTTATATTTCAATTTGTCACTGATAATGTTTGAACTGTATTTGTTTGTTAAGTGTCCTTGGGTGTCTTGAAAGGCGCTTTTAAATAAAATGATGATTATTATTATTATTATTACTAGTCCATGCGTTCATCACAACCTGCCTGGACTATTTCAATGCACTGTATACTGGGATCAGACAGGCCTCCTTCTCACGTCTCCAGCTCGTCCAAAATGCAGCAGCTCGGCTTTTAACCGGTACACGTAGGTCTGAGCACATTACACCAGTTCTCTCCTCCCTTCACTGGCTCCCTGTGAGAACTAGTCGGCTTTAAAAGTCTGTTGTTGACCTATAAATGTGTATATAAATGTGTAAATGGCCTCGCTCCCCTCTACCTCTCTGAGCTGCTGGACCCATATGTTCCCTCGTGGACCCCGAGATCATCCGCTCAAATGCTTTTGGCGGTTCCAAAGACACGACTAAAGCTCAGAGGAGATCGGGTGTTTCCGGTCATCGGCCCCAAACTTTGGAACAACCTGCCCCCCCAACATTAGACAGGCCTCCTCCCTTCATATGTTCAAATCCATGCTAAAAACCCATCTGTTCTCTCTGGCGTTTCATACTGTGTGAGCTGACTTAGTGTATTTTGTTCTGTGTTTCTTTTTTAATGCTGTTCTTATACATTTTTACTGGTGTTAATTTCATAGTTTTACCATTAGTGTGCGTTATTGTTTCTGTAATTTTTAAATATCTTATGTTGTTTGTAAAGCACCTTGATAGCAGTTTATCTGTTTTAGCTGTGCTCTATAAATAAAGATGACTTGACTTGACCCCTCAAAACCCATGTCTGTCTCATCTCCTACCTGTGTTTCCATCCGAACCATTCACATACTGTACTAGTTTCCGCCAGTTCCAAAATTCTAAATATTTGGTCAAATACCGATAATCCGTCCAAAATGTTTTAAATTCCGCGCCCAACAATTTCACTTTTGTGTCCCTCCTGCTCAAAAAATAATAATTTAAAATTAATTAATAATTTTAAAAAAAACTTAGCTCTGTTATCATTCTTTATAATCTGTCATCCATTAGTTCTGCTAGCATTGATTAGTTGGTAGCATCTATTAACTTCTTTAGTTAACTTTATCAATTGGATTTTTACATGTATGTGAATGATTTTGTACAGAGCCCTGAGACAACTTCTGGTGACTTGATGCTAGATAAACTGAATTTAATCAATTCTGTTAGCATCTATTAGCACTGTTAGCATCTATTAGCACTGTGTTAGCATCTATTAGCTTAACTTGTGTTCGTCTTTGTAGCTTCCGGGTTTATTTTGTGTGTGAGATGTAGCTCGTGGTGGTTGTGTGGACAGTTTGAGAGCTACGTACCGACTCTGTGCAGCTTCACTTCAGGTTTCCAGCTGACATCCAGCAGTCTGCGCTGACGGTCGATCTCTTCTTCGTACCGCAGGATCGTCTTTTCAAACTCGGAGAAGATTTCTGACGCAGCAGCGGTCAGTCTTTCACCGATGAACTCTCTCAGATGATGAACTGAAGACATTTTGTTTACTAAAAACTCGTTAAACATTTAAAGTTTAACGAGTTTTAGTTAACGAGGTTAGTTAACCTATGATATCTATGAGTTAACCCACCACAACTGACGTCAAAGTGACTTCTTCGTCTTTTATTTTACGGGTGGATGAACGGGTGGCGGAGCTTCACCGCCATCAGGCCGCCTGGAGGACCACACGTGTCATTTCAAGACCCGCGGGCAAACTGCAAACAATCTCGTATTGATTATTGGTTAGTGTCTGATCACCTACCAAATAATAACTTTACTGTTAACATTCTTCCGACTCCTCTCACTGACCATAAAGCAATATTTATTTCATTACGTTTTACTGAAAGCCAAACACAGAATAGGAAAGCTTACTGGATTTTAAACAATTAAAATACACCCAGTACAGCAAACAATCTCCCAAACAATCTCTTATTTTTTTGATAAAGCCAACTCTGAAAATAAATTTGGTGTCAACTGGGAGTTATTTAAATTTGAGACTACAAAATTTCTAAGGCAATTTGGCTCTGACTTTAAAAAGACCAAGAAAGCTGAAGAAAATAAAATCATTGGTGAAATTATGACGCTCTCCAAAAAGAGTCCTCTAGACCTCTCAGACAATGATAAATTAAATTTAGCTATTTTACAGAATAAGCTGGACGAAATTTATAAAAATAGGGCAGAAGGAGCCTTTGTAAGATCAAGATTAAAATGGTTGGAAGAAGGAGAAAGTAACTCCTCCTATTTCTTTCAACTAGAAAAACATCGTGCCAAATCCAATACGCTCCATGAATTAAATATAGAAGGCCAAGTATCCTCTGATCCAAAAATTATTATTATTATTTTTTTTCATTCATTCAACCTTTATTTAGTCAGGTAAATCTTTTGAACCTCATGGGCTCATTTACGAAAGCGACCTGCTAAAACTAAAGAACAATGAACAGCAGTGATAGAATTTCATTAAACAATAAACAAACAAACAATAAACAATAGAAAACAAAAAGAGAGAAAAAAAACAAAAGATTTTTTTTTTTTTTTTTAACAAAGTATCAAAAAACTAGCAAAACATTATAAGGTAGACGTATAAAATCAAAGACAGGAACAAATCTGCATTGGTTTTTGCCAGGATTCCAACAGATTCTGAAAACCATTTAGAGAAGTCAAGGCCGAGAGCTTCAGATCTTTTTGTAAGATATTCCATGAAGCAGGAGCAGAGTAGGAGAAGGCCCTTTTTCCAAGTTCAGTCCTCACTGACGGAACACTGCAGGTAATCATGTCCTGAGAGCGCACACTGTAGCTGCACTCACGCAAAGACATGTAGGAGGAGATGTATGAGGGCAGCAGACCAAGAAGTGATTTAAAGATGAAAATGTACCAGTGGAAGAGTCTGCGTGAGGTTAATGATGTCCAGTTAACCAGTGAATACAGGGTGCAGTGGTGGGTACGATAATCACAACCAGTTATGAATCTTAGTGCACCATGATAGACCACATCCAACATCTGCAGGGTGCTTTTAGGAGCATTCATGTAGAGAATGTCACCGTAATCAATGGAGGGAAGGAAAGTCACAGACACAAGGCGTTTCCTGACATTCAGTGATAGACAGGATCTGTTTCTGAAAAAGAAACCCAGTTTAACTTTCAATTTCTTCACTAGGTTTTCCACGTGGAGTTTAAAAGAGAGATGTGAATCGATCAGGATACCCAGATATTTATAGGAATCAACAAACTCAATAGGGACACCATTTGAAGAAAAAATCAGAGGAGGATCTGCTGGAACCGCCTTCCTATTTGAAAAAAACATCCCTTTTGTTTTATCAGCATTTAGGACAAGTTTGAGACGGAACAAATCTGACTGGATGATGTCAAAAGCGGATTGTAGTAACTGGAAAGCCTTAGCTACTGTTTTAGCTCGGCAATAAACAACTGTATCATCAGCATAGAAATGTAAGGATGCATCAGGGATGCAGTGACCTACATTAGCTATGTAGATTGCAAACTATGTCAGCTCTTTTTACAGTAAACTTTATGCACTTAGTCACTTTGACAAAAACCCTGAGCCATTCTTAAAATCAGTCAACACGCAGAACATCCTTGACTCTGAACGTGAGATGTGTGATTCTCCTCTTACAGTTAATGAAACTCTTTCATCTATAAATCGTCTAAAAAATAACAAATCTCCTGGGTCAGATGGGCTAACAGGGGAATTCTATAAGCAATTTAGTGATCAACTTGCTCCTTTTCTTACTAAAGTATTTTTAGAGAGCATTGAAAAAAGAACTCTCCCCGCTACTTTAAATCAAGGGATCATTACCCTTATACCTAAGCCCAAAAAAGATAAATTACTTATTGATAATTGGCGCCCTATATGTCTTTTGAACAACGACTACAAAATCCTGGCATCAATTTTTGCGGAAAGAATTAAATCTGTACTAAATACAATTATTGGAGAGGCACAATCTGGATTTATGCAAAATAGGCACATTTCCAATAATATACGACTTGTTCTTGATATCCTTGACTACTCAGAATTAATTACTGATAATAGCTTCATACTCTTCTTAGACTTTTACAAAGCGTTTGACTCTATTAATCACAATTTTATCTTCAGCTGTCTTCATAAATTTGGATTCGGGCCCTTCTTTTGTAGTTCAATTAAAACATTATATAAAAATGCTAACTGTTCTGTCAAATTAAAAAATGGTACCTCCCCTAGATTTAACTTAAATCGAGGAATTAGGCAGGGTTGCCCAATTTCCCCTTATCTCTTCCTTTTAGCCACCCAAATTCTTGCTGACTTTATTTCTATAAATCAACTAAAAGGTATTTCTGTTTTTGGTAAAGAAATTCAAATTAGTATGTTAGCTGATGATACTACTCTTTTTTTAAAAGACAGCAGTCAAATTTCACCAGCTTTAAATTTAATCCAAACCTTCTCTAATGTTTCAGGACTTCACTTGAACTTTAAAAAATGTGAACTCTTACCAGTTAAAGACTGTACTTCAAAATTTATATCTAATATCCCTGTCAAAGAAAGTGTAACATATTTAGGCATAATTATCTCCAAAAACAACTCAGAAAGATGCTCTTTAAACTTTGCTCCATTAATTGACCAAACCAAAAAACGTTTTAATCTATGGCTTCAAAGAGACCTAAGTTTTAGAGGACGTGTTTTATTATCTAAAGCTGAAGGAATATCACGACTTACTTATTCTGCACTTTCCCTAGACTTAGACAATCAAACATTAAAGACTATTGACCAAATGCTGTTTAATTTCCTATGGAAAAATCGTATTCATTGTGGTAATGAGCTCATACGAGAAAGGAGGCTTAAATTTTCTCGATTTCACAACTCTAAACAATACCTTCAAAGTAAATTGGATAAAATCATATTTAAAAAATCCGTCTTCCATGTGGAATATTTTCCCACATCACATCTTCTCAAATTTAGGGGGGCTCGATTTTCTCCTCCTCTGTAATTACAATATAGATAAAGTACCAGTAAAACTTTCTGCATTTCACAAACAAACACTTCTTTCATGGGCACTTATTTATAAACATAATTTTTCCCCTCATAATTTTTTTATTTGGAATAACAAATTTATCCTTTACAATAACAAATCACTTTTTTATCCACAATGGTTCAACCAAAACATCCTTCTAGTGGGTCAACTGTTTAAGAAAAATGGATGTTTACTCAGTTATGATGAATTCAACATGAAGTTTAACCTTGCTGTCACTACTAAAGAGTATGATATTGTGTTTGATGCTGTTACTAATGAAATTTGTGAACTCTTTAGAAACAATGTTTTTGATGAACAGAAATCCTTGTTGAATGTAACTGACACCACTGTTGGTAAAGCTTGTTTTTCTTCAACATGTAGGAACAACAGAATTATCCGTGCCCTGTTCCAGCAGGATATTATTTCTATCCCCTCATCTGTCTTCTACTGGAGAAACTTTGTCCCTGACTCACAATGGAAAAATGTGTGGACATTTCATCAGAAACTGATGATAAACAACAAAATGAAAGATGTCTCCTTTAAACTGTTACACAGAATATATCCTACTAATCAATTCATGAAGAAATATATCAAAACAATTGACCCCAACTGTAAATTTTGCAAAGAGCACCCCGAAACAATCAGTCATTTATTCTGGAATTGTTGTATCATTAAGACATTTTGGAAGCATTGTAATAATTTTATCATCAGTAATATTGATTCAAAATTTTCGTTAAGATATGAACACATTATTTTTGGCTTTCACGAAAAGAATATTAATGTTAAAAAAAACTGGCAATTAATTTAATTATAATATTTGGCAAATACCATATTCACAAATGTAAATTTTCATCATCTTCGCCTTTTTTTCCAGGCTTAATTAAAGAAATAGAATTATATTTATGCACCATTTCTAAGAGTAACAACAAGAAAGCTATAAACACGTTTGAATGTTGTAGCTCCTTGAGTATATTTAATGTATAATTTTATTTTTTATGCACTCATTGTAGAAATCTGGCACCCCCCTGGCATAGTTATTTTTTTTTCTCTGTGTTCCTTGTTCTTGTAATCTTGTCCTTTGTTCTTTTTGTTCACATTCTTATGATTGTAAATGTATCTGTAGTAAATTAATAAAAAAAATAAAAAAAACTGTGGCCCTTGTTGACATCTAATCTGGTTCCCCAACATGACAGTAAAATACTTTCGTCGCTTTTCATTATATTTAAAAACTGAGAATACTTTTAGTGCAGACTTTTCATGACAGTTGGCAAACTCCGAAGCCAAGAAAAAAATTGTTTGAACTTTTCCGTAAGCTTTGATTTTGATGCAATTTATTCTTCTTTCTGCTACCTTTCATTTTTTTACATTGTGTACGTGTCGTTGATGGGATTGTCTTGTATTGTATTTCTTTTGTAAAAAAATGAACAAATTTAATAAACATAAACATAAACATAAAAGTGTCAGAGAACGTCAAACCAAGACGATGAAACTCAGCTGCCCGTGTCATCCCTCAAACCTCCTACTATAACCACATCACTCCTGTCCTGCAGCAGCTCCACTGGCTCCCGGTTAAATCACGCATCATCTTCAAAATTCTACTCCTCACGTTCAAATCTATCCACAACCTTGCCCCTCCTTATCTATCTGACCTCCTACAAATCTCCATCCCATCACGCTCTCTCAGATCCTCCTCTTCGCTACATCTCCATGTACCCTCTGCCCGCCTCTCCACCATGGGGAGCAGGGCCTTCACCTGCTCTGCCCCTCACCTCTGGAACGCTCTACCGCCAGACCTTCGAAACACCACCTCCCTTTCTCTGTTCAAGACTGCCCTGAAAACACATCTCTTTAGACTAGCTTATCATTAACTTCACTAAATGTATTTTTATTATTTTGCATTTTATAATCTTTATGTATTTTATATTTCAATTTGTCACTGATAATGTTTGAACTGTATTGGTTTGTTAAGTGTCCTTGGGTGTCCTGAAAGGCGCTTTTAAATAAAATTATTATTATTATAGATGTACTGTCTGATGGTCAGCTGTTTCCTGGCCAAGCATCCGCTGTGGAAACTGGAACAACCATAATTTCAGAGCTCCGGAGGTCAACTAGGAAGACTGCGGGACAACATACAAACCCATTCAGGCTGCCCCGTTCTGTGCAGACGAAAGAATACAGTAGCTGTTTGATATCGGTTCATTTCTTCAGGTACATCGTCGGGTCGTCGATGCACGATGATGGTGGGAGATGTAACAGGTGGCACCACAGGGTGGCACAATTTCCCTGTGATTTAAGCCTCTATAAAAGGGAAGTTGTGACACCCTGTGGTGCCACCTGTTACAAAATGAACAAATGTTATGAATAAATACATTTTGGCTCCTTTTGTAACAGTTTGAGTTCTAGAAGAACCGGTCCAGTATTTAAATTTATTAAACTTTATTTAAAGTCTTTATCTACATGGATTATTAAGCATGCATCAGGATAATTAATATTTGTTTGAAGAACTTTGTTGTAGTATTTGGAAATCAAAAATCAGTCAAAATATTTAACAGAGAATTTTAGTAATAAAATACATGAGTCGGCTCTCGGTAATACACATCTTGTGACATTTTACATCTCCTCACTGGTAAGAACGTCATGTATCATAGTAAAGAGTAACAAGATTATGTTGGACTCTTTGGCAATGAAACAAAGACAAAATGACCTTGGAAGAAAAATGAGGATTCATATGGAAACATTTATTGGTTCAAAGACAATCACATACCGTTTTTTCCGCTGCGTTGCACCCATTTGTCGCATCAGTCCAAAAATGTCTAATAAAGTGGAAAAATCCATAATTACCCACTTTGCCGTCTATCGACAACCCGCAAATGTGGGCTGGTGTGACAAAGATCGATGGGCAGCCGATTGACAGCCGCAGGAGCGTGCACGTGAGGACTTTAACAAGAATTTAACAAGCTTAACACTTGAAAACAATTATTTGTTTGTTCGACATTATGGTAAAGGTGTGTCTCAGATGAACTTTTCCTTAATAAATGCACTTTAATGGTCAAATTAGCTGCATTTCTCCAGGGCGGCGCAGCGAAATGAAGCGGACATTCAATGATGTGTTCAAACCGATCCAAGCACAGAGTTCAGGAGACGTTCACCTTAGTTAAAAAGATTTATTGGACAACAGTTATAGTCCACAGAAAAGCACGTGATAAATCATACGCATATGAGGAGCAAAAAAACAAACCGCCTAAGATTTTGCTCGCAGAGCTATCGTCTGCTGGGTTTTTATAGTCCTGCCTCCTCAGAAGTGGACCAGGCTACCATTGGTCTAAATGTATGAGTGGCATTTTAGGTCAGCCGCTTATGTGCAGACCTTGCGTTGCTATGGTAACCAGGGGACAACCTTGCATTTTCTAGATGAGATTAATTTATGACCCAGACAGAGTTCTCTAATATCACTGCTTGTTCATGTTGTTTACTGGTATATACTAAGTGTTAATCTACTCTATTTGACATTTAGTAACTAGTGTTAGAACTATGAAAGACTAATTAATCAATTGTATTAATTATAAAGTATCTTATGTGTTGTGATTTATCTTTATTTATGGTTAGTAAATGTTTAGGCTTTGAGGCCTACACATGATGCCATGGGCTCTCGTTCTGCTCAGAGAACAAAGGAAGCGCTTGGTTTCCTTAGAAGAAGTGAGAAGATATTGTCTTACCTGTGCCAGATCCAATTCAGAATGTTTAACTTGTGATTATATAAAGTGTGAGCTTATAAGATTAATATTAGTACATGTGAGATTATATGTAAAACAAAGTAATAACTAAATGTAGGCCTATAAATGTGATCCATAACGACACGCACACACATTTGTATAAATGCATCAGATTGTGAAATTTCAAAGCTTGTAAAAGGTATAAAAGAGTATAAAAGGCTGTAAAATCCAAAACTATCAAAGACGCCCGCATACTTGGACGATTCGGTGCAGTTTGATTGGTGGGTTGAGCAAGGCGCTTGATGAACAGCGCTCAATGATTGGTAAGTTCCATCAGTTTGTCAACTTAAGAACCTACCGTAAATTTCGGATTATAGGTTGCACCTTTTTATGGTTTTTTCAAGGCCTGCGACCTATAAAGCCCGGTGCAGAGCTCTGCGCTGGACCGAGTCCCGCGCCACGCGCGCGCGCTGCGCGTGGGGGGTTCACAGCAGAGCACAGCGTGAGCAGCGTGTGTGCTCCAACAGAGCTCTGCTTTCTTCTCACGTTCTCTGTGAGCGGAGGGGGTCAGTTCAGTCCCCCTCCGCGTGCAGCTGATTGGTCAGACACTGCGCTTCGCGTAGGCGCTCGTAAAATTGGAGCTTGGCGCGCTCGCGTGAACGTTCAAAGGGCTTGTGCAGCGGCGACCTCACGGCGCTCACACAGCGGGGCGCCGCGCTCGCTCAAGCGCGGAGCTCTGCGCCGGCCTTAATCCAGTGCGACCTATTTATGTAATTTTTTTTCCATATTTTTAGACCAATTTTTGACTCCGTTATGAGCCTTTTCAGTTTGGCAGCAAATGGTGCAGTACCACTTTCGGTCGCTAGGGGCGCAATGCAGTACCACTTCCAGAGGAGTACACTGACCCAAGAAGAAGCAGCAGCAGCTCCTTTGGTCTGTAGCGGTAGCTTTGTTAGCTCTGTATGTTTGCTGTTTGTCAGCAAGATAAGTCAAGAACCACTCAGCGGATTTTTCTGAAACTTACAGGATGTAATCACAGTGTGGACGTTAACAAGCGATTACCTTTAATAGATGTTTGAGATTAAAAATTAAAAAACGATCTTTTATTAGCATAGCTTGTTAGCTTGTGGATGTATACCTGTTTACGGTATGTTATAAATAGCTTCGAAACCAATCGGTGTATATTTTTTTCTGCTTACAGAGTGTAATTACTGTATAAGGCTTTAATGTACGTTACTATGGTCTCGATAAAACATTTGACATAAAATTCGATTTTTTATTCGTGTCAGAAGCGGACTGGTCTCGTGTTAGCATTAGTTTTTTTATCGGTGTTACTTCTGTTAACGTCATAAATAGCTTCAAAACCCCTCGGTGTATATTTTTTCTGCTTACATAGTGTAATTATAGGAGCTTTAATGTACGTTACTATGGTCTCGATAAAACATTTGACCTAAAATTTGATTTTTTATTAGTGTCAGAAGCGGACTGGTCTAGTGTTAGCATTAGTTTATCGGTGTTACTTCTGTTAATGTCATAAATAGCTTCAAAACCACTCGGTGTATATTTTTTCTGCTTACAGAGTGTAATTATAGGAGCTTTAATGTACGTTACTATGGTCTCGATAAAACATTTGAGATGAGATTCGATTTTTTATTCGTGTTTTCAGAGACGGACTAGTCTCGTGTTTAGCTTCTGGCAGACATTAGCAGCATAGCTAAACACTCGGTCCATATTGTCAGGTTGTCTCAGCGGTCACGCGGTGCGTCAGCGGTGGATGACGCGTTACGTCGGCGGTGACGTAGGTGCGACCTATATTCCGGTGCGACCAATTTATGGATTTTTCCAATTTTTTGGCAATAATTGGACACTGCGACCTATATTCCGGTGCGACCTATAATCCGGAAAATACGGTAAAATAAAATCATTAAAAAACAGAACATTGTTTAAATACAGTAAAAAACAGAAACACAGACAAGTTGTTTTTAAAACCTGTAGGACCAAAATAAAAGTGATGACCTGACTGCGCTCAGATTTTTAATTTTGCATGATCTCAACAATGCATGAGGACCTGCTGCAGAGTTGCTTTACTTTTGGTAAAAATACCAGAACATGCATGAAAAATGATGGAGTTGTTAAACTTCCTTCAGCGTGACGACTAAAGGACAGCTGATAATGTATCCATTCGGATTCAGCAGCAAGTTTAGGCGTAAACTTGAATAAAACCCAAATAAAGTCCATCAAACTCATTAAATCTTCAGCAGCTTCATGATTCATCCGGTGAACATTTTCACAGCTCCTTCCTCCAGATCATCCACACCTGTGAGAACATCAGCTCAGCCCGTGTGAACTTTCATGTGAATATTAAGATGCGAACTTTGATTAAAACTTTTCCCACATGTTTTACAAGAGAACGGCTTTTCGCCTGTGTGCACTTTCATGTGGCGATAAAGATGTGAAGCGTGGTTGAAATTTTTCCCGCAGATTTGACAAACAAACGGCCTCTCCCCTGTGTGGATCCTCATGTG
>JBBPBX010072144.1:0-18136 GCA_038048925.1 Garcialebias charrua
ATGTAAACAGTAGTAATAAATGTAAAGCAGTAGTAATAAATGTAAACAGTATTAATAAATGTAAACAGTGAATGTAAACAGTAGTATGACTATAGGCAGTAATGTAATACAAACATTAGTGCAAATATGAGAAGTAGTGCAAACTGAATGAACACATGACCGAGAGTTTAGTGAATAACCCGTTTGATGACACAGAGTCCAGTGTTAAAAACTTTGTGTTGAGTGGTAATGTGTGAGAAAGTTTTTTGTGTTAAGGCAGTTCAAATGGGAGGGGAGGCAGAGCAGGCAGAGTGTTTAGCATTCTGACTGCCTGATGAACAGAGCTGTCTCTCAGTCTGCTGGTACGAGCCTGGAGACTCCTCAGTCTCCTCCCTGATGGCAGCAGTCTAAAGCGGCTGTGTAGTGGGTGTGTGGGATCACCTGCCATGCGGTGGGCTTTCCGAGTGAGGCGTTTGCTGTGTAAGTCCTGCAGTGAGGGCAAGGAGGTGCCGACGATCTTCTCAGCTGCTTTCACGATGCGCTGGAGGCTCTTGCGGCAGGATGCAGTGCATGCACCAAACCACACAGTGATGCAGCTGGTCAGGACACTTTCTATGGCACCTCTGTAGAAGGTGCACATGATGGAGGTTGAAGCTCCAGCCCTTTTCAGCTTGCGGAGAAAGTAGAGGCGCTGGTGAGCCTTCTTCGCCAGTGCTGCAGTGTTCCTGCTCCAGGACAGGTCCTTTGAGACGTGCACTCCCAGGAACTTGGTGCTGTCCACTCTCTCCACTGCGGTGCTGTTGATGGTCAGAGGGGCATGTTGTGCATCCCTCTTCCTGAAGTCCACGACAATCTCCTTTGTCTTCTCCACGTTGAGAGTGAGATTGTTGTGTCCGCACCACAAGGCCAAGCGGCTCACCTCGTTCCTGTAGTCCGTCTCATCGTTGTTGCTGATGAGACCTACCACTGTTGTGTCGTCCGCAAACTTGATGAAGTGGTTGGAGCTGTACGATGGTGTGCAGTCGTGTGTTAGCAGGGTGAATAGAAGGGGGCTCAGCACACATCCTTGTGGGGCCCCTGTGTTCAATGTGATGGTGCTAGATGTGTTACTCCCGATCCGTACTGTCTGTGGTCTCCCGGTCAGGAAGTCTAGCAGCCAGTTACACATTGAGGTGTTCAGCCCCAGACTGTCCAGTTTATGGATGAGCTGTTGGGGGATGATGGTGTTGAATGCCGAGCTGAAGTCGATGAACAGCATTCTAACATAAGAGTCCTTCGTGTCCAGATGTGTGAGAGCTGTGTGGAGGGCAGAGGAGATGGCATCGTCGGTTGAGCGATTAGGTCGGTATGCAAATTGGAAGGGATCCAGGGAGGCAGGGAGGACAGATGTGATGCTTTTCATGACTAGCCGTTCAAAGCACTTCATCAGGATGGGGGTGAGTGCTACTGGGCGATAGTCATTGAGGCATGCGGGCGTTGCCTTCTTTGGGACAGGGATGATGGTGGTGGCTTTAATTTAGTTTACCAGGGACATGAGTCGCCCTGGGTGACAGGATCCTTGGCGCACACCATGTGAGCAACCTCTGTGCCGGATGGAGGAGGGCCTGGGACCTTGCCCCTCCCTCTCTGTTGATAAAGGACACTGTGGTCCTGTTATCTGATTTCACCAGGATGTGTTGACAAACATTCAGACCTTTGTGGAAGAAGAATTTTAATGACAAGAATACGGCTAACAATTCCAGGAAGTTGATGTGTAATCTTGCTTCCTGTTCATTCCAAAGGCCGCGGGCATTTGATTCCTACAGATTGCCCCCTATCCTGTTTTTGAGGCATCCGTTGTGATGACCACACGAGATGACACCCTTCCCAGCGAGACCCCATCCGTGAAAACGGACATGTTTCTCCAAGGTTCCAGAGCCTCCAGGCACTCTGAATCTATCCTAACCTTCCCCGTTTGTTTAGGTAGGTTAGGCTGTATCCGTTGGTTCAGCCATAGCTGCATGGACCGCATTTTCAGTAATGTGTGTGGCCCACATGGAATGGCAGCAGCCAAGAGGCCTAGAAGGCGTTTGCAGATTCTTGCAGGGACTTGATGGTCCAATATAAATTTGCTCAGGCAAGAGCGAATGGAGGAAACTCGTTCCATTTAGAGCCATGCTCTGTATTGGATGGTGTTGATCTGTACTCCCAGAAATACGGTAACCCGTGACAGAGTTAAATTGCTCTTTTGCAGGTTTATAACAAACCCAAGAGACTCTAAGTGAGAAATCACCTTTTAAGAGTGTGACTGGGCCTGCTTTCTGCTATCAGCCAAAATCAGCAGGTCATCCAGGAAGTTCATGACCCTGAGTCCTTGATTCCTGAGAGGGGTCAGAGCTGCGTCCAGACATTTTGTAAATGTGCGTGGAACAGTCTTTAAACCAAAGGGTAAAGCTTTGAATTAATAAGCGATTCCCTCAAAAGCAAAGCGGAGGAATTTTCTGTGTTTCCTCAAAACGCGTACATGGAAATAGGCATATTTTAAGTCTATTGTACATGCGTAGTCTCCAGGTCTCACAGACTGGAGAATTTGTCGCAGTGTAAGTATCTTGAACTTAAATGTTTTAATCCTTTTGTTGAGGGTCCTGAGATCCAGAATTGGTCTCAGAGAACAATCCTTTTGGGCACCAGGAAGTACTTGCTGTAGTGGCCGGAGAGCAGCTTGAGTCCAGAGACCAAACTACATGTAATCACTCCTTTTTGCAGCATGGTCGAAACTTCCTCCCTCAGCACGTGTGCGCGTGCGGGGTTGATCTTAGATTGCAGCACCCCTGTGAAGCGGGGCGGTCTCTTAGAGAATTGCAATTTGAGTCCGTGACGAATTGTTGTCATGACCCAATCATTTGGTAGGCACGCCTCCCAGGCATGCGCATGTGCACTGAGTCTGGATGGCATGTTGTGTTGCAACCCGTCACGTTTGAGAGCCAGAGGGGTGACCTTTGACCCCTCTGGCCCTCCCCCGGACAGGCTGGTCGGCCGGAAAGGAGATATCGCAAGATCTGGCTCACGTTTCTCGCTGCGGTTCATAGTTGGACCAAATGGTTGGTTTCTAAAAATGGGACTCGAGTCAAGAACCAGGGCAGTCTGTGCTTTGGTACTTTTATTTTTATACATGTTTGAAACAGTTTTTATTTTGTTTATACATGCAATGGTCGAGTCGTGTTTGGTGCGCACACATATGCCGCTCACTCCTCGTAGTCTTTTACGAGGGAAGACTGGGCCCAATAGATCAGGTACCCATACCACGTGGGCGGGTAAACCTGTGGGATTGTCAGTTCGTCCTGTTTCATCAGGTCCGAGCCTGTTTTCCACCTGGGGAGACTGGCGTGATCCTCGGCTGTCCCTGGAAGGTTCCCCCGCCACCTGCGGGTCTCTTCCGTGGGGGGGCATTTGTGTTCTCCTTACTGAGGGCAAAGTTCTTTCTCGGCAACCCTTCACGGAGGGCTTCTGCCTGTTTGCGTCTCTGTTCCAGTTTGGTCTGGACGTGTTCCAGAGCTTCCCCGAAAAGCCTTGTCGGGTCGATCGGGTGCTGGAGAAAAGTTGACCTCTGGTTTTCTGGGAGGTCCGATAAGGTCAGCCAAAGATGGCGCTGGGCAACAACTATTTCCGCCATCGCCTTGTCTTGGGAGATGGCTATTGTCCCCATCAAGCGGAGCACGAGGTCCGAGGCACGGCGAGCCTCCCCCACGGCTTCCGTTGCGGCCTGTTCGTCTTTTGCTACCTGGACGTGCTACAGCTTTTCCGCCAGGTACGCTTGCACCAAGGTTGATTCGTTCATTGCGCGGGCCGCGAGGCCCTGAGCCTTGTAGCACTTTCGAGTAGTTTCTCTGAAGTGCGGCAGGCCCTGCTGGGTAACGTAGGTTTCATCCCCGAGGCGGCGGGAGCTAGATGAGCCTCCAAAGTCTCCTCAATGGGAGGTGTGCTATTGAGACCTACTGCTTCTATTCCCGCCACGTCGAGGAGCCGGGACAATGGGAGCATGATAGAAGCTCCGGGATCCACCCATGAGCGTTTCAGTTCCGTGAGGAAGTCCAGATAGATGAGCATCTTTTGCGACGTTGTTGGTTTCTTCGCATGGAAGTAGCTTCCCGCTAGCCTCATAGCCTGTTGGCGAGGCGTCGGGTCCAGCCACGTGATCTGCAGAGCATCCGCTGCCCTACGACACAAATCGAACAGGGTCGGTACCGACAAGTCCGGTTCCGGGAGAATGTGCGCTAGGTCCTGGGATGAACTCACTATTTCTCCCTTGTCACCAAATTCTGCGTCTAGGTCGGACACATCAAGTGTCGAGTCCTCAGCGTCCCCCGAGGAGTCCGACATTTCGTCCTCTCTGACTTGTCCACTGCATTCCAGGTCCACGCTATCGGGTTCCGGAGCAGGAGGAAGCCGACGTGCGACCTTGAGCGCTGCGCTTCTAGCCATGGATTTGGCCAGCGCGAGAGCCTGTCGTCTCCTCACTTCAGCCGACATTCGACGGCAGTGAGGGCAAACGTCAGGGAATTCCAGCGCCTTCCTTGCATGCAGAATCCCTAGGCAGACAGGACAGGCCTCGTGGGTGTCCGTCGCCGAAAGGGAGTGGCCACAGCCGCAGGGGCAAGGGCGCGAGCGAGGACTCGTCGTCCTTGTCTTTCTCCTCCTTGTCTTCCGTCTTCCCTTCTCGGGAGCCATGTCCTGCGAGAAGCGTCAAGTTGATATGAAGATTCTTTTGTTCGAAGTTGTCTTCTCTGTCGTCTATTCTTTCGCTCAAAAGCTTGCTATGGTTAGTAGGGGGTTGTGACGCAGTTAGCGCCGTCGAGCGAAAACCTGCGGAAAAGAAGAAAACTTTGAGGGTGAGTAGAAAAATGCTGGACTAGCTTTCGCCAGCCCAGCAGTGCATAGGAAAATGTATCTGTACGTTCAGTGTAGGGAGCGAGCTCACCTCAGTCGAGCGATGCGACAACAGAGAAGTCCCGCGAAGTTCAGGTGTTTAAGCGAGGTGAAGGGCAAAAAAGAGGAAGATGGAGGGGCGCTCACCACCTAAATACCCAGAGGGCGGGGCCTCTGGTGCAGCGGTGACGCCCCTGCCATAAAGGCGTGAGTATATTCCTTCAGGTAATCGCGCGGGGGCACAATTCCCATAGCAAGTATGTTGCACAGAGAGAACATGACTGAAAGGGAACATCATTACAAACAGCAGCATGAACATGAGTCTGTATGAGCAGATGGTCACAAATGAACACAGCAACAAGAAAACAGATCAGCATCAGCAAGCTGATCTGCTCCCAGTTTCGATTTCAAGATGGCGGATACTTGCGTCTTCAGCAGTGCTTTAAGTGGGCCGGAACTCACCGGTACCCAGTTCCGCCACTTCTAAAATTTAACCCTGACAGTACCGGGACTTTTTTTAAGCGTAAGGTGCGTTCCGGAACTTATTTTCGTCTTCTCCACTTGAAAGACCCGTGGCAGAATGCATCATTTCCCCCGACTGGTTTTCAAGAAAGAGTAATGCATCTTCACGATAATAAAACATCTTTGGTGGAGCGCGTCATTTTGGCCAATCACAGCCTCAGGATAGACAGGGGGAGGAGACGACAGCGAACTCAAAACAAAAACTCTGCAGCGCGACAGAGCGCGAGGGAAGCGGAAGTAACTCCTCCAACGTCTGGGTAAAGTTAATATTTTTATACATGCAGTGTAACCATTGTTTAGTAAAATGGCATGTTGTGTTACAAATAAAACTAAATAAAAATTAACAAAATAACAGTCAATTGCACCCCTAAAGCCACTGAGATAAAGTATCACATTAATTTAATTACCACAGGAGTGAATTTAAAAACAGGATGATGTCTATATGAACTAGTTGAATGAGGTGTCTCTAAAATATCCTGATTCATGATCAATAATAATTTAAACAATTTTTTAATCTGTCCACAGGACCTGACTTTATTTTGTTAGATGTCTCTAAAATAGTTAGTGAATCATGTTTACATGTAGGTAAACATAGATGTTTAACAACTTGTTAAAATACACAAGAATGCAGGAAATGGCATCTACTTTATTCAAAATTTCTGGCAAAACATCTTCACCAGCATATTTAAGAAACTAGTTTTTACTGTTAGTAAGTAAGTTTTATTTATATAGCACATTTCACAGACATGAGAGTCACATAGTGCTTTACAAAAGGAAAAATAAAATCATAAAATCACAGAAGTACTATACAGAAAGGTAAAACATAACAAACTCTAAAATCAATGTACAAAATTAACCAAAAGCCTGTCTGAAGAGATAAGTCTTAAGTTTTTAAATGCATCTGTTGACTCGGAGCAGCGCATTGTTAGCAAAATGTTCTGCTGTATTTGACTTGCTGCTGTTGTTGGTTGTTAATTTTTTGGTTGACACAATCTTTCCTATTTATGTCCTCATTAAATTAGGTTAGTAAATGACTTTTACCTGAAGCATGTTAAAAAATTACAAAATCTTTCGGGGGGGGTTGGCGCAACGTTTGTCACCTTTTTCATCCCTTCTGAGTTTGCAGGTATGCATATTATTATGACATTAGGGAGGGTACCGGCACTTATTTTTTTCCACTTAAAGCACTGGTCTTCAGTAAGTAAACACCTAAACTTTTACTAAAATAACAGTTCTAAAATGTTGTTGCGTGCATTTAATCACACAAAGTGAAGAAGTTTGTTTTTGTTTTCTTAGCTGTAAAGCCAGTTTTTCTTTTTCCCCAATGATTTACATTAAAGAATTATAGAATAATATATATTAAATCAATTACCTTCGGCGGTTATCATCCTCCTCTGACATGTTCTTTGTCAGGGGTTTATATCTGGTTAGTAATTTATTATATTCGGAAACAGCAACAAAAACAAAGCGTGCGTCCATCTTGATTTTCCACTGGGAGAACCGGAACGTGTTTTCAAGTGGTAGCTTGGGAAATGACGTCACTACCACTTCCCAGTTTCCAGAATATGAGGCAACTGGAACGCAACATCTGGGTCTTTGTTAGTCCCACCCACAGAGGGTGGGACTAACAAAGACCCTAACTCTGGTCACATGGTTGAAATTCCTGATAGGTGTGAAACTGACTGGGTATCAGTCCTAAAGCTGGATTGTTCATGAACTTTCCAATGAACCATTCATCCAGTATCTTCTGTTTGTTTGAGAGTCAGTTTGCATGGGCAGCAGGGAAACCCAACCCAGACATCTCTTTCCACAGCCACCACTTCCAGCTCTTCTGGGAGGGCTCCAAGGTGTGCAGGCCAACCGAGAGACACATAGTCTCTCCAATGTGTCCTAGGTCTTACTGGTCTCTTCCCAGTTAGACATGCCTGTGAAACCTCCCTAGGGAGGCGTCCAGGGGGCATGAACTGGCTCCTCTCAATGTGGCGGATCAGCGGTTCTACTCCGAGTCTCCCTAATAGTTGAACTTCTCACTCTATCTCCAAGGGAGAGTTCAGCTACCCAGCAGAGGAAAATCATTTCAACCGCCTGTATCCGTGATCTCATTCTTTCAGTCACTACTAAGAGCTCGTGACCATAGGTGAAGGTAGGAAAGTAGACTGACCAGTACACAGAGAGCCTCGCCTTAAAGCTCAGCTCCGTCTTCACCACAACGGACCGGCACAAAGTTTATATTACTGCGTAAGCTACATCGATCCATCTGTTGATCTTCCGCTCCATTCTTCCCTCACTCGAACAAAACCCTGAGATACTTGAACTCCTCCACTTGAAGCAGAGCCTCACTCCCAACCTAGAGGGCAGTCCACCCTTTTCTAACTGAGGACCACGGCCTCAGATTTGGAGGTGCTGATTCACATTCCCAGCCGCTGAACCTCATTTCACAAAACTAAACTTTGTAACTAATAATTTGTTTAAACACTAACAATAGCTGCAAACTGTGACAGAAGGCAAAACCACATTTTCGCAGTACAGTATAGCTATTCCTAATTTAACAAAACCTTTTTCTTTATAATTAGAGTACAGATTTTCCACATCTATAAAAAAACAGAATATTCTACGGAGCCATCCTACAATGATGTCTTCCATCTACCAAACCATAAAACAACTCATTGTGACAATTTTCCCTTTGCTGGTCCTAAGTGTTACAACGTTATGAAATCCAGCACTAAAATTATAAGTATGGCATAAAAATATATAAAGCCATAGTATGATTTTTTTCTGTCCATTTAACAGTGTTTATTAAAGTGCATACAAATGTTTCTGCAATCACAAAAGTATGTTCATAAAAAAGGAGATTTTTTTTTGTTGTTGGCTTTGCCCTTGCTTCTTACCTTTAATGTGTAAAACAATAACGGTGCCCTCAGGGATTGCTATTGTTTTGTCTGGCTAGCTATGAAAGATTGCACCAATATCTTGTCTCAAATTAAAGGATAATTAAAAAAATGTTATTTCAAAGTTATTGCCATACATAAAACTTTCATTAGGCAAACATTAGGGCTTAATCGCCGTTGCCCCTGTGATTACAGTCAACAATTTTATACAGTGCACATGGCATTATGAGGAAATGAATAATTAAGAATGCAGGAAAAAAAAGGTGGTTGAAAGAGGATTATCTTAGGTAATGTTGGATCATTTTGAAGAACAGCTTGTGGTGTGTAATGTGATTTTATTATAAAACAACTTTATTCTCAAAATGTCCTCAAAAAGTTGATCTTCACCGTTTTTGTATTCTTAAACTTAGCAGTGAAAGTATGTTTGATAAAGTGCTTTATTTTAATTATTACTTCTAAAGAAAACATGTTTACTGCTCTGTTTGTTGCCTTGCTTTTTTCCTAAGAGATTTATGCAAATCTGTCCAGTGGGGTTCATGAGATATTTCACCAACTGCCAAGCAAAAATACCACACAAACTCATAGACATAAGAAATTACATGATCACTCGCAATTCAAAGGAGTTTCAGTTCAAGAGAAACAACAAAATGCAGTCTTTTATTTTACGTAACACAGAGATGTTTTACTGAAACAGAGCTCAGGTTGTTTTTCACAAATGCATGATATTCCAAAAATTCGAAAAGATAAGTATAAAATCAATATATCTTAAGTGCAAGTTTATGAAGATTAAACTTTGTTTTTGGTGATTGGGCTTAAATGGTAAATGGACTGTACCGTATTTGTCGTTGTAAAATATGCACCTGTGTATAATACGCTTTGTCCATTTATTGCCAATAAACCAGAAAAAAACATACATATTATACGCTTCGGTGTTTAATACGCATCTATTATGCGTCACCGCTACGCGACGTGTCAGCGCATCATTTGCCCCTGCTTAAAATGGCTGCCTCAGAAGCGTGCGAGCACCGAAGGAATTTACAACAAAACACGGTAAAAACTATTATTTCTTTGCGAGAAAAAATATATTTCTTAGCTGACTTTATAGCACACGGTCTCCTGAGCTTAACTAAATGTGAAATCAGCTGGTCTGAGCTGGATTTTTAAAAATAGTTTGCCGACTTGCAAACATTCATTCATTCATTCAACCTTTATTTATACAGGCTATTTATTTAAACAGGTGGTTCGGACGCTTTCTTTCTTTAAATTTAGCTAAATAAACACTTAAAAATGTATATTTCTTAGCTGACTTTATAGCAAACGGTCTCCTGAGCTTAACCAAATGTGAAATCAGCTGGATTTAAAAATCTGCGGTGTGGTTTATGAGTTACGGTATCTTGCAAACAAAAACAGCGAACCTCACAGCTAAATGCAGCTACATCCAGAGCAGGGGGCGGGCAGCGACAGAGTCAGTCCGACCAGAGGAGGCTTTTTTCGGACACATGAGCTAGAAGTGGCCCTCCTCTTCCTCTTCGCTCTTTGAGTCATCTGCTGCTGCCCATAGCGCCCATAGCGGCCGAAACTGGTACTGCACCATTTTTGCCCAAAATGAAAAACAGCGATATCAGAGCGAAAAATTGGTCTAAAAATATGGGGAAAAATCCATAGATAATACGCTTCGGTGTATAATACGCAGGACATTCAAATGAGCAAAAAAATGCGTATTATACACCGACGAATACGGTACTTATTTAGCACCTTTCTATCTTATCAAGATACTTAAAGCACTTTACACTAATAATAATAATAATAATAATAATAATAATAATAATAATAATAATAATAATAATAATGTACAAATTATTATGTATTGTCATCATTGTATGTTCCCATACAATGGTGAAATTGGCTCTCTGCTTTTAACCCATCCACCACCAGGTGGAGTAGTGGGCAGCTATGGAATGCAACTGGGGAGCAGCAAGGAATAAGGTGTCCTGCTCAGAGACACCATGAGATGTGCAATGGCCAGGGATCAAACAGGACCTTCAGGTCCCGAGTCGGCTACCCTGCCCCTGCACCATCTTGGCCCCCACTACAATCTGTGCCCTCATTTACCTATTCACACATCACTCTACTAGATATCTACAGAGACTAATCAGTGCTTTATCACATCACATACACCAATGGGACACAATGAGGGGTTCAGTGTCTTGCCCATGGATACTTCAGCATGTGACTGCTGGTGGAATTGAACCCCCAACTCTCCCATTGGAAGACAACTGATCTAACCACTCAGCCACAGCTGATAATCACCGCTGGTTGAAAAAAAAAAGTTACAAAGGTTATGTAAAGCTGTGTTTTTTTAATTATTTTTTTATTCACAATTATCATTTTGTTTCCCAAAGCATAATAAAATCAAAATAATTTACAGCTTCACTTTTGTAATAAAGTTCATGTTTACAAATAAAAATACTGTATACCTTTAAACAAACACTAAAAGACAGTGCCTTATGACAAAAGTCAGTCCTCTATTAAAAGTTTAAAGTACAGGTAGTCCTCAACTTAAGACGGCCTTGAGTTATGACGTTTCGTGGTTATGTCATGCATCTCCCATTAAAAAAAATAAAACGTTGAATTTTTTTATTTTGAAAGCCGAGTTCCGAGTTCCTTCCTGTTTTGACGGCAGACACAGTAGCTTGACGGCAGAAGAAGCGGCACTCAGTGGAAAATTAAAGGAGACCTTATTGTTGGACTGAAGGTTTACGATGCAGACCGGAGGCAGAGGAGGTTAGGAGCAACGAGCTAACATGCTAACAGACCTTACTGTAAACGCCCTGGACCATGCGAAGCACAGGCAGCAGCAAATGTAGGTGGAGCAACGAGCTAACATGCTAACACACGGAGGAAGGCTTCACCAGCTTCCAGTAAGAAATTAACTCTTTTTTTCCTTCATTATGGCTCCAAATGTATGTGTTTTTTGATAATTATGCAGGGTACTGTGTTAGGATAGGCGAAGTGCTTATTAATACAGAACTGTACATGTACATGGTGCAGTATTATGTATGTTTCGACTTACGTTGAAATTCGACTTACGACGTAACGTAGGAACGGATCACCGTTGTAAGTCGGGGACTACCTGTAGTTCTAATAGTAAAAAAGCCATACTTGTAAGTATCGCAGTAAAATATGTGGCAACACGTTCTGCACATTTGACTCACTGAACATAAAACTGAGGATGTTACCTCTCGCTCACTCTGTGGTTCACGGATTATTTTTAATACCCAAACAAACTTTGTCTAAAGTCTGCCAAATATTTCTTGACATGCCAACTAATGTATCATTCTCCCACCCTAAGTTTTCTGTCTTTTTTAATACCATATAGTTGATCAAATCCTTTGCTTTTGGTGATGCAAAGTTTGCTGCTGCTTTTACTTGCGGATATCTCTTTGCAAAATGTGCACAGAATGCATATTCACATCCAACTTTGAAACTTCAAAAACTCCACGTCACAAATGTTACCGTACATGCTTCTTTTAAATTCCATCATTGTACCAGTAAAGAAAAGTGTTCTGCTGCCAAGAGTTGGTGACAGTCATGGATTTCTCCAACACATCCCAAAGTGTCCTAGGCAAGACAATGACTCTGTTTCTTTCTCCCAGTTAAAACTGGTTTTGCTTCCTTTTAAAATGACTATACTGTAAATTATTTTTTCACAACTTATTTTTTGTAACCAAGTAGGGAGCCTTAGCATAATTCATAAATAAAAAAGGTTGAGCTCAACTTTTATGAGTTATTTCCCATAAGCCATGACATCCTGACATATTTCTAAAAAGTCTTTGCAGTTGAACATTTGTCCACCAATCATAATACTTCTCCTCTAAGTTTTCTTTAAACATTAAAAGGGAAAAGATCCATGTGGGTTATTCATTTTCTCATTAAAAACGTAAGTCGTACTACAATAAATGCAATTTAAGCTTCTCTCCCACATTCTAAAAGGAAACCTCAAATTGTTCTTTGATAAATAAACTTGTTGCAAGGCCAAAACTAAACTGATTAGTTTCACCTAATCTAATAATTCCATAAAATAAAAATGAGGTTTGTAGCATACAATCTTTAATTCAACACCGGAACAGGTAGTTCCTGCAGAAACAAGGAAATCTATAGAAATGTAACGTTTTGCTGTTAAACACATTTTCTGTACACTTTTAAGATAATCAAACTAGTATCTTACATATTGTTAACAATAAGCATTTTCAACACATACTGTAGATTAAATTTTGCAGATTGTATATTTAGGTTTAGCAGTATGAACTTTTAAACGCTGCTCAATAAAATATTTTAAATTAAAAAAAAAAACAAGGTGACTAATATAGTTATTTTTTGCGGACAGCACAAAAAGAGGTAAAACAGTTTGTTGTGATCATCTCCCGTTGAGTAAAGCTTTCGTCTGCATTGCCCAACTTCCACACCGTAGTGTGCAACGGAGGAAAATAATCATTCTCTTTGTGCCTGTCTTGAAATGCATTATTAATTATGCTTTCATGTTTCTTCATGATGCTAATAAAGCAACAGTGGTCTTCCAGATCAACTGAAAAATGAGTCCAAGGACGCCGGGCATCGCATGGGAAAGGCGTGGCTGTCCGCTTTGAGAAACGATGGGACTCAACAACTAAGATTAATGGAATTCAGATGGCTTTTAATTAGAGCAGCTGTGGTCATTAATTATCTGCACACAACACAAATATTTTTATATTTGGGTGAAGTGTTGATTTATTTGATTTTGTTTGCAAGTGGATCTAGATGAATGATACGCCAGTGCCACAACAAAAAGAGAAGGATTCTGAGTCTGTTGCAGGCACGACGGTAATGTTGGTGATGTGGAATTTGATAGTGTTTGTTAACTTAGAGCGTAATTGCCTGCAATGCGGTGAATAATTTGTGGGCCTGCTCATGTAGACTTGTGTTCCTTTATGGACACCTATCCATTTTATCAAGTCTCTGATCTTTCTCATTTCTAGACGGTTTAATGTCTAGAAACATCAATAATTGTCTACGTTGCTGTGAAAACTGTAGCTTTTAGTGATTGAAAATCAATTCTAACTGTGCTCAGTTTCAACTAAACTTCCATTCTCATGTTAGGGCTTTCAGTATGATTTTGTAGTTTGTCATTTTTCCAACTTTTTATAACTTGAAATCAAGATTTAGCCCATTGGTCAACTGTTCAGCTGCAGTTTTGTAGTTTTCGTTTTCTCTCAATGCTTCTCAATGCTCATTTCAACATTGACATGCATTTATACTGGAAAAAACACACACACACACACTTAACAGTGATGTCCTTATGGCTGCCGACACTGGTTCTCCTTCCATCCTTGTCCTCTTTGACCCATAGGCGTAGATCCTGGGGGGGTCGGGGGGGTCCGGACCCCCCCAATCTTGGGGAAATATAGATCTGTCCCCCCCAATAATTCAATAAAGGAAATCGTGTCTTTAAACAATATAAATATAAAAAGGCAAAAAAAGAGAGAAATCCGCCATTATTCTAAAAAAAAGAAGGAAATTTTGCCCACCCCCCCTTCTCTGTTGGCAAATGGTTTAGTCCAATGTTTACAAGGAACAACAACAGCAGCGGAGGTCACAGGCTCGCGGAGCCGCTGGTGGGGAGTGAGCTGCTGCACAAAGTACTAACTTCCAGTAAGTAGCTACTTAAAACATAGGTGACAGTGACTGGGAGGAAAAGGTCTTTCACAGTGTTGAAAGACAAGTGTGTCTGTGCATCATTAGTGGCAGAAAAACACTTTGGAGCGTCACTTCATCAGCTAACACACTAGCTTCAATGCTAACTAGCTCCCTGGTGGGCTCTGCAACAGACAGTAGAATGTCAGCGCAGCTTTGAGCAGGATGGATTCACATTCATCATATTTTCAGGTGTGGAGCTCTTGAAAGAAGTAATGATAAAATATGTGAAAGATAATTAATTAAAAAAGAGTAGAGAAGATGTGATGATTAGTTAAAATGATTTCATATGTGTAGCACTTTGTTGCAGCTGTGGTTGTTTTAAGGGCTTTAAATTATTATTATAAAAAATGTTGAGGATCAATACTTATGTCACATGGTTAATTAAAAAATGTCACTGTTTATTATATTACATTATTGATATTTTGTATCTGCAACTGGAACATTTTATTCTTAATAGGTTCTTAAAAAATGCTACAGATTTGTTAAGGCATATTTTGAATGAATGTTACAAACGTGTTCATTTCTACAAAACAGTTAATAAAATATTTATAAAATACAACGAATTTCAAATGTTACAAACTGAGTTTAACATAAAAGAAATAGTGTTTATGTTTAAATATCAGTTAATAAGTAATCCATTATGCCCCCTTGTTTAGGACTGGAACCAATCTCAGCTGCTTTTGGGTGAAGGCAGGGACACCCAAGACAAGTCTCCAGTCCATCACAGAGACAGACAAAGAGACAAACAACCATCCACACTCCCAGTCAAAGCTAAGAACAATTTACATTTGCACAGAAGAACAAAAACATTATTCAAACTGAGGACTCAAGTTCTTGATTGAGAGTTCTAATCACTACTGGTAATTATCAATAATAATTTATCATATTTACCAAGCTAAAGTAAGTAAGTAAGTAAGTAAACTTTATTTATATAGCACCTTTCACAGATATAAAATCACAAAGTGCTTTACAAAAGAAATACACATAATAAAATCATACTAAAATCATACTAAAATCATACACTCTTAAAACATGCTATACAAAAAGGTTACACATGATAAACTCTAAAATCGATAAGTACAATTAACCATAAGCCTGTTTAAAAAGATAAGTCTTAAGACTTCTCTTAAATGCATCAGTCGACTCGGAGCTGCGCATTGTTAGAGGGAGAGCGTTCCAGAGCCTCGGTGCCACCACCTGAAATGCTCTATCACCACGGGTTTTAAAATGGGTTCTAGGGACCGACAGCAGTAGCTGATTAGAAGACCTCAGAGTTCTAGACTGACAGAGTGGCTTCAAAAGATTGAAAACATATTTGGGAGTCTCACCATGGAGTGCTTTAAAAGTTAAAACCAAAATTTTAAAATGAACCCTAAAATATATCGGAAGCCAGTGGAGAGAGTACAGAACAGGAGTAATATGATCCGTTCTGCGGGTTCCAGTCAAAAGTCTGGCTGCAGCGTTCTGCACAGACTGAAGAGAAGCCATGGTGGATTTACTTATCCCTACTAAAAGGCCGTTACAATAATCCAACCGAGAAGAAATAAAAGCATGGACAACCATTTCTAATTCTGTCTTAGATAAAATAGCTCGCAACTTTGAAATGTTCCTTAAATGATAAAAACAGTTGCGAACTAACAGTTTACAATGACTGTCCATTGACAGAGAGCTATCAAAGAGAACACCCAGATATCTAAGGTTGTTTTTGTTCGAAGGATTTAAGAACCCAAGATGCTTCCTTATTTCCAAGATTTTATCATCTGGAGCAACGATAAGCGTTTCAGTCTTAGCAGCATTTAACTGCAAGTGGTTGTCATTAAGCCAAATTTTAATGTCAGATAGGCAGTTACTGAGTTCGGTCAATTTGTAAAATTCAGACAATCGAAAGGAACAGTAGATTTGAATATCGTCTGCATAGACATGGTATGAGACGTTACTGTAGCGATCGAAAATAAAACTCAATGGGCGAATGTACAGTAAAAATAAGAGTGGGCCCAAAACTGAACCCTGGGGCACCCCATAGGACAGCTCAGAAACATTTGAGTGAACATTGTTCATAAAAACAGTAAAAGACCTATCGGACAAATAAGACTTAAACCAGTTTAAAACAGTGCCAGAAATACCAAACAGAGCTCTCAATCTGTTGATAAGAACAGTGTGATCCACAGTATCAAAAGCTGAAGACAGATCCAGAGCAACAAACACAGTGTAGTGTCCAGAATCAGCTGCCATCAACACATCACTGGACACTTTTAATAATGCTGTTTCTGTGGAATGCAGTCTACGAAAACCTGATTGGAAATTGTCCATAAGTTCATTTTCCTCCATAAAAAAGTTCAATTGTTGTGCTACAACCTTCTCAAGGATCTTTGACATGAATGGAAGTTTAGAGATAGGTCTGTAGTTTTCAGGCAGAGAGGAATCCAGGTTAGGCTTTTTTAGCAGAGGACAAACTGCGGCAGTCTTAAAGCATTTAGGTACAGCTCCAGAACATAGGGATAAATTTATCAAGCTGACTACACTTGGACCAATACAATTAAAAATATCTTTAAAAAGAGATGTTGGTACTATATCCAGTGGACTCGAAGACAATTTCATTTGTTTCAAAAGATCATTGATATCATTAATGGTTACTGTACTAAAAGAGGACCATGTATTTGAAGTCAAAGGTTGTGGGTCCAGGTGGTTAGCAAGTGACGGAGAGATACTAGCTCTAATATTTGCAACTTTGTCCGTAAAAAATTTTAAAAACTGATTACAATCAGCATGTGTAAAAGCACTTTGAAATGAGCACAATGGAGAAACAATGTTCTTAATAGTGTCAAATAAGATTTTTGAATTTCTTCCTTTTGATTTGATGAGATCAGCAAAATAATTTAACCTTGCATTTTTGATCATCTCATTTAACGAACTAATTAAGTCTTTAAGGTGAAGCCTGTGAACCAACAGATCAGTACGTTTCCATAAACGTTCAGTTTTCCTGCATTCTCTCCTAAATGTCATGATTTCCTTGTTAATCCAAGGAGAACTTGTACGATGAACAGTGTTCTGCTTTAATGGTGCAACTAAATTCAAAATGTCGTTGCAGTAAATGTTAAAGCCAGAAACTGCTAAGTCCACATCCAAAGAATTACAAACTAAGGTGGAGGGATCAAAATGAGAGATAAAAGTTTCAGCTGTGTGCTCAGTTATGATCCTTCTTTGGATCAAACGACTAGGAGGAGCAGGGTCAGGGCTGAAGGACACATTAAAATATATGCAACTATGATCACTGAATAATATGTCCTTCACACGAACATGATCAATATTGAGGCCAAAAGAAAAAACAAGATCTAAAATATGGCCTTTGCAATGTGTGGGAGAATTGACATGTTGAATAAAGTGGAAAGAGTCAGTGATATAAATGAGGTCAGCAGCTGCCTTACAAGAATCATCATCTATGTATACTATATATATATATATATATATTATACAGTATGTACCGGTCTGCCGTGGTGAAGAGAGAGCTGAGTCAAAAGGCAAAGCTCTCAATTTACCGATCGATCTACGTTCCCACCCTCATCTATGGTCATGAGCTTTGGGTTATGACCGAAAGAACAAGATCTCGGATACAAGCGGCTGAAATGAGTTTTCTCCGCAGGGTGTCTGGACTCTCCCTTAGAGATAGGGTGAGAAGCTCAGTCATCCGGGAGGGACTCGGAGTAGAGCCGCTGCTTCTCCACATCGAGAGGAGCCAGTTGAGGTGGCTCGGGCATCTGGTTAGGATGCCTCCTGGACGCCTCCCTGGTGAGGTGTTCCGGGCATGTCCCACCGGGAGGAGACCCAGAGGAAGACCCAGGACACGCTGGAGGGACTATGTTTCTCGGCTGGCCTGGGAACGCCTTGGGATTCCCCCAGAGGAGCTGCTCCAAGTGGCTGGGGAGAGGGAAGTCTGGGCCTCCCTACTTAGGCTGCTACCCCCGCGACCCGACCCCGGATAAGCGGAAGAAAATGGATGGATGGATATGGATATATATATATATATATATATATATATATATATATATATATATATATATATAATATATATATAATATATATATATATAATATATATATAATATATATATA
>JBBPBX010072145.1:0-18135 GCA_038048925.1 Garcialebias charrua
ACACACACACATACTGTATATGTATGTACGTATATACAAAGTACATGCATATACATACACACGTGTGTAAATACACACACACACACACAACACATACACACACACCAACACACACACATATACCGGTATATATAAATCCTGCTAATGAACTTTAGTTCACCATTAAATCTCTGATTAACCAGATTCTACAAATCATCTTTATTTCAAACTTTATAGGTTTTCTTCATCATTTGATGTATTTGCACTCATGATTGTGTCTACTTTCATTCAGTTTGATGTGTGGTTTTGTTTCTTGTTCACATACATATTTTTTATTGTCAGCTTTCCTTTGAAGTTCATGTTTTGTGATTTGTACATCTGTGGGTTAAAATAAGTTGAATTAAAGGCAGTCTCTCTTCTTTAAACATGTTTGAAAGAAATATTCTTGAGATCCAACAATTTTGTGTCTTTTTATGATTCTTAGCTGAGTTAACTTTAACAGATAGTTGTTAAAAGTGAAAACAGAACTTTATGATAATGCTGGCACCGTTTATTTTATTATTTTAATCTTAAACGCTAAAAAAAATATGTTATTTTTATTTATGAAGAGCTGGTCTCACCCGTCCCTCTTCCCCCCCGAGCCTCAGAACCAAAACTAAAACCTAAAATCCTGTGTCATCCTCCCGGTTCTGAGCGCAGCTGTGACTCGCAGAAAGCCGCTCCAGAACCGTCCTCATGAAATCAGGAAGTCCGAACCCCGACTCGGGCAGACAGGTGGGACGGAGGTGGAAGCGATTATTAAAAACATTTTATGCATTAAAAAAAGGGGTTTTTTAATTGCTTCAGCGATTTAAAAAAACAACAACAACAGTTTACGTATAAAAACAAAATATTAGTTTATTTAAAAATCACTTCCACCTTCAGTCCCAGACCTGCCCCAGTCTGCATGACTACTTCTTCTTCTTCTTCTTTCGGCTTTTCCCTTTTCAGGGGTCGCCACAGGGAGTCATCCTCCTCCAACTCTCTCTGTCCTCTGCATCCTCTGTCCTCACTCCAACTACCTTCATGTCCTCTCTAACTGCATCCATATATCTCCTCTTTGGTCTCCCTCTTTGTCTTTTTCCTGGCAGCTGCATTTCTAACATCCTTCTACCAATATACCCACTGTCCCTCCTCTGGACATGTCCAAACCATCTCAGTCTGGCCTCCCTAACTTTATCTCCCAGTTGTTCAACATGTGCTGTACCTCTGATGATCTCATTCCTGATCTTATCCATCCTTGTCACTCCTAAGGAGAACCTCAGCATCTTCATTTCTGCTACTTCCAGTTCTTTCTCCTGTCTTTTTGTCAATGACACTGTCTCCAGACCATACAACATAGCTGGTCTCACCACTGTCTTGTAAACTTTTCCTTTGACCTTTGCTGACACCTTTTTGTCACAAATCACTCCTGAAACTTTTCTCCATCCACTCCATCCTGCCTGGACTCTCTTTTTCACCTCTTTACCACATTCCCCATTTTCCTGGACAGTGGACCCCAAGTACTTGAAGTCCTGCACCTTTGTGACCTCTGCTCCTTGTAGCCTCACTGTTCCACCAGCCTCCCTCTCATTCACACACATGTACTCTGTCTTACTACGGCTGACTTTCATTCCTCTTCTTTCAAGTGAATACCTCCACCTCTCCAAGTTCTCTTCCACCTGTTCCCTGTTCTCACCACATATCACAATGTCATCTGCAAACATCATAGTCCATGGGGATTCCTGCCTGACCTCATCTGTTAGTCGGTCCATCACCAGAGCAAACAAGAAGGGGCTCAGAGCCGATCCTTGATGCAATCCCACCTCCACCTTGAAGCTATCTGTCACTCCTACAGCACATCTCACCACTGTCCTGCTGTCCTCATACATGTCCTGTACCAGTCTAACATACTTTTCTGCCACTCCAGATTTCCTCATGCAATACCACACCTCCTCTCTTGGCACCCTGTCATATGCTTTTTCTAAATCCACAAACACACAATGGAGTTCTTTCTGACCCTCTCTGTACTTCTCTATCAACATCCTCAAAGCAAAGATGGCATCTGTGGTGCTCTTTCTTGGCATGAAACCATACTGCTGCTCACAGATAGTCACCTCTTGTCTAAGCCTTCCTTCCACAACTCTAATAATAATAATAATAATAATAATGAATTCAATTTATAACGCACTTTTCATTAGTGAAAATCTCAAAGTGCTACACACATTGAATGCTACACACATTCATACACCGGTAGCGGCAGACTACCATGCAAGGTGCTTTCCAGTCCTACCGGGAGCAACTCGGGGTTAAGTGTCTTGCCCAAGGACACAACGACACATGGTGTGGGTAACCGGGATTCGAACCGCCAACCTTCCGATCTCCCATATCTTCATCGTGTGACTCATCAACTTAATTCCCCTGTAGTTGCTACAACTCTGTACATCACCCTTGTTCTTAAAAATGGGAACCAGCACACTTCTTCTCCATTCTTCAGGCATTTTCTCACCCTCAAATATTCCATTAAATATTTGAGTCAAAAACCTCACTGCCATCTCTCCAAGACATTTCCAAACCTCCACTGGTATGTCATCAGGTCCTACTGCCTTCCCCTTCTTCATTCTTTTCAGAGCTTTCCGGACTTCACCCTCACTAATCTTTCCCACTTCCTGGTCCACAGTTTCTATGACCTCCACTCTTCTTTCTCTTTCATTCTCTTCATTCATTAGCTCCTCAAAGTAATCCTTCCATCTTCCCATCACACTCTCCTCACTTGTTAGAACATTCCCATTCCCATCTTTAATAAGCCTAACCTGCTGCACATCCTTTCCAGCCTGATCCCTCTGTCTTGCCAATCGGTACAAGTCCTTCTCGCCCTCTTTAGTGTCCAGTCTCCCATACAACTCATTGTACGCCCTCTGCTTTGCCTTAGCTACTTCCCTCTTTGCTCTATGTCCCATCTCCTTATATTCCTGTCTCCTCTCTTCAGTCCTCTCACTGTCATATTTCTTCTTGGCTAATCTCTTTCTTTGAATGGCATCCTGCACTTCACTATTCCACCACCAGGTTTCCTTATCATCCATTCTCTGTCCAGATGACACACCAAGTACCTTCCTACCTGTCTCTCTAATTACTGTTGCTGTAGTAGCCCAGTCACTTGGAAGCTCTTTCTTACCACCCAGAGCCTTTAACAGCTCGTCTCTGAATTTCTCACAACATTCTTCCTTCTTTAGCTTCCACCATTTGGTCTTCTTCTCTGATTTTACTCTTTTTCTCTTCTTCGCAACAACAGTCATTCTACACACAACCATCCGATGCTGTCTGGCCACGCTCTCCCCTGCCACAACCTTACAGTCTCCAATCTCCCTCAGGTTTCCTCTTCTACACAGAATGTAGTCGACCTGTGTACTCCTTCCTCCACTTTATAGGTCACTCTATGTTCCTCCCTCTTTTGGAAATAGGTATTGACTATAGCCATTTCCATTCTCTTGGCAAAATCCACCACCATCTGTCCTTCCTGGTTTCTTTCCTTGACACCAAACATACCCATCACTTCCTCATCCCCTCTGTTTCCTTCACCAACATGTCCATTCAGGTCTGCTCCAATCACCACTCTTTCCTCCCTGGGAATACTCTCTATCACTTCATCCAAATCTTTCCAAAATGTATCTTTCTCCTCCCCATCACATCCAACCTGTGGAGCATAACCACTGACTATGTTTAGCATCAGACCTTCTACTTCTACCTTCAGACACATCACCCTATCTGACACTCTCTTCACCTCTACTACATTCTTTGCCAACTCCTCCTTCAGGACCACCCCTACTCCATTTCTCTTTCTATCCACACCATGGTAAAACAGTTTGAACCCTGCTCCAATGCTGCGAGCCTTGCTGCCCTTCCACTTGGTCTCTTGGACACATAAAACATCTACCTTTCTTCTCTGCATCATGTCAGCCAGCTCTCTACCTTTGCCTGTCATTGTCCCCACATTTAGAGTTGCAACCCTCAGTCCTACATTCTTCACTTTCCTCCTCTCCCTCTGTCTCCTGACACGTTTCCCTCCTCGGGGTCTTCGACTAACAGTAGTACAATTTCCGCCGGCACCCTGTTTGTCAACAGCACCGGTGGCGGACGTTGTTAACCCGGGCCTCGACCGATCCGGTATGGTTTCACTTTGATGAACTCGCATTATGGTTTTGGCAAGTGTTTTACATCGGATGCCATTCCTGACACAACCCTCACCATTTACCCGGGCTTGGGACCGGCACAAGAGATACACTGGCTTGTGCTCTTTAATGGCTGGTTTCCCAGTCCGCATGACTGCAGGGATCAAATTTCAGCCTTCATGATTACGTGACGCCGGGGTCCAGCAACAGCCTTCTGCGAGTCACCAGCTTGTGTGCTCCTTCACGGTGAACAGCTGAGCTCTGAGCAGCAAGGCTGGGATCCGGAGCCCTGAGTCGGCACCACGAAGGAACTTCAAAGGTGACCAGCGGAACGCAGAGACGGGGAGATGACGCGCAGCTTGGCTCTGAGGCTCATGGGCAGAGGAGCGAGTGAGACCAGCAGAGTTCCATCCAGCTCGCTCTGAATTTTGTTGTTGATCACAAAGCACAAAAAATGCCAGCATGTCAGCATTAGCAGTTATGTCTCAAATTTCAAATTAAAAATCTTTAAAGGTATTGTGACATGATTTTGTAAATTTGAATATTTGTCAGAACATATATATCTTATGTCATTGAGCTCTGTTCGTTTTTGCAAAATAAATTATAAATATATTAAATTTTTATTCCAAGTTATGGTAGTTTTTTTCTCTGGGATACGCCCCTAAAAATCTGCGCATTTCCGCAAAAACTTCATTGTGACGTGACTACGGGAAGGCACGCTCCAACGTGCATTTAAATAATAATGGGGAGCATGTCCGATTGCGTCTGAGATATATCATTTTAAGACAGTAAATCATCCAAAACTCTCATTAATGAACCCTCCCTGAATAAAAAGAAACTACAGATGTTACCTGATCGCGCAGACATAATTTAAAAATACATTATTAGCAACGTGTTTGCTCCGGGCTCTCGGCTAATGTTTCTTAGCAGCCATCTTGGCAAACAGAGTCCCTGACACCGGTCACGTCTGAGATATATCATTTTAAGACAGTAAATCATCCAAAACTCTCATTAATAAACACTCCCCGAATACAAAGAAACTACAGATGTTACCTGATCGCGCAGACATAATTTAAAAATACATTATTAGCAACGTGTTTGCTCCGGCCTCTCGGCTAATGTTTCTTAGCAGCCATCTTGGCAAACCGAGTCCCTGACACCGGTCACGTCTGAGATATATCATTTTAAGACAGTAAATCATCCAAAACTCTCATTAATAAACACTCCCCGAATACAAAGAAACTACAGATGTTACCTGATCGCGCAGACATAATTTAAAAATACATTATTAGCAACGTGTTTGCTCCGGCCTCTCGGCTAATGTTTCTTAGCAGCCATCTTGGCAAACCGAGTCCCTGACACCGGTCACGTCTGAGATATATCATTTTAAGACAGTAAATCATCCAAAACTCTCATTAATAAACACTCCCCGAATACAAAGAAACTACAGATGTTACCTGATCGCGCAGACATAATTTAAAAATACATTATTAGCAACGTGTTTGCTCCGGCCTCTCGGCTAATGTTTCTTAGCAGCCATCTTGGCAAACCGAGTCCCTGACACCGGTCACGTCTGAGATATATCATTTTAAGACAGTAAATCATCCAAAACTCTCATTAATATCCCTCCCCGAATAAAAAGAAACTACAGATGCAGACATAATTTAAAAATACATTATTAGAAAAGTGTGTGTGCTACTGATTCGGCTAGCTTGTTAGCAGCGAACATAAATAATCTGCCGTGATAATTGGCTTTATACACTCACAGTGTATAAAGTAAAACAACATGAACTCACGTAAAATATATAGTTTATAATCTAAAACACTACACACCTCCGATTATGTTTACACAAAGACTTACTCATCTCCTGGACAGTCTTCCGATGGTCCCTGCGTTGTTTCGACATGGTAGCTCCTGTGGGACTTTCTTCTGTAGATTTTCTTTTAAAAATAGTAGGAATAGCATCCGGTTTTAAAAGTCTTCTCCATCTTACTGGTAATCCAAAAGATTCTTGTAAACCAGGTCTTTCCAGATAACAATCGGCAGTAAAATGGTCGCTGCAGACATACGAGTAGGAACCCACCGGTCCTTGTCTGGTCCATTCTGATTCTTGTCGAAGTTTCTCATCTTTTGGAAATTTGTGAAGGCTCACTTGTTCACTGCTGATATTAGAACACCCAAATGCGCTACAACGTGACGGCATTTTTCAAGTTACACAAAAAAAAGAGGCGATCTTTCAGGAAATGAATCCTATGGCAAGCAGTTAACACACAAAACAAACGGGCAAGGCTCTGCCTTCTGCCCGTTGTGACGTTGATGACTGGCGACGACGACTGGTGATGACGTATTGCGGAAATGCGCGGAATTTTAGGGGCGTATCCCAGCAAGTACCAGAGAAAAAAATTACCATAATTTAGAATAAAAATTTTACATATTTATAATTTATTATGCAAAAACGACCAGAGCTCAATGATATAAGATATATATGTTCTGACAAATATTCAAATTTACAAAATCATGTCACAATACCTTTAAAATAGGTTCAGCTGCTGCTCCAGTCCGAGAAATTGCAAATGGCGGCTCAATGTTTTGAAAAGTTTCTAGAAGATTCAGTGACTCCGCCCCCGACCAATCAGGGACCGACAGTGTTCTGATGTCCCGTTTTAGTACCTACTCGTTCTGGTTAGAACCACAGAGCAGAGGATCCTGAAAATAATAACAGTTCTTAAGTACCGGTACTAATGGAAAAGCCTCAGAACCAGGCCAAGTGGGATCCAGTTGGGCCGTACCTATACTAATGGAAAAGGGGCTGTACAGAACTACACTGAGAGACCATTTAAATGCCTTTGCAGGTGTTTTGAGTTAATCAGCTGATTAGACTGTGGCACAAGGTGTCTTCAATATTGAACCTTTTCACAATATTCTAATTTTCTGAGATGCTGAATTTGGGGTTTTCATTTGTTGTCAGTAATAATCATCAACATTAAAAGAAATAAACATTTGAAATATATCAGTCTGTGTATAATGAATGAATATAATATATAAGTTTCACTTTTTGAAAGGAATTACTGGAATAAAAAAAAAATTCATGATATTCTAATTTTATGACCAGCACCTGTATTTAATACCTGCAGCCCTATAGTTGAACACAAATCCTAAAAAACCAACTAGGCAGCAAAATACAGATAAGCCAAAGGGAATAAATACATTTCATACTTTTCTCAATTTTGGGATTTCTTGTAACTTTGAAGTTTGGTTGTGAGTTTGTTGCATTTCATAATTTGTTAAAAACCCTTGTAATTTAAGAGTATTAAAGGTTTGACGAACTTGAGGTTTCAATGGGTTTCCTAGCCAGATTGTCTCTGCTGGTCGACCTCTTTCGTTGGGGGGTAGATCGCTCCGATGATGTTTTTCTTTCTCGACTTCTTCTCGGAGAAGGCAATCTCTCCTCTCTTCTCCTGAATAAAGGTAGAGGAAGACGGAGACAAAGAACAAGACCGGGAATTAATGGAAGTATTTTTAGAGATACAAACATTAACACGTCACATGAATTTTCACACCTAAAACTGCTTTCTGTCTTTTTTTCTTCTGTCTTTGTCTTGTATGTCTTCATGGAGTCAACGTAGCGACGGGAACGACGAGGACTGCGGGAGCGGGATCTGGAACGAGAGCGGGATCTGGAACGAGAGCGGGATCTGGAACGAGAGCGGGACCGGCTGGCCGATCTTCTTCTTTTCTGACGCCGCCGTGGGCTGAAAGAGCGGGATCTATCTCTGGACCTGTACCGTCTATCCCCCGAGTTGCGGCGGCGAGCAGGGCTGTGTGAACGGGAACGGGAGCGAGAGCCATGACCGGGTTTAACAATTTTACTCTTTGAACTGGAGGTAGTGGTGAAACTGAAGCTGAAACGTTTAGGGGTCAAATCTGTAAGACTGAAAACAGAAAGAAAACAATTTAAACGTTAAGTAAAACTGTCAAGATGCTGAAGGCGCTGTGGTTGAGGTTTGTCTGAAAACAAAGAAATTTACCTTGATTGTTTATTCAAATCAGGATATCTATGGGGAGAAAAAATATATGAAAATTATAAGATTTTTAAAACAGCAAATTGACCAAATGATAACAACAAAAGAGAAACAGCCACAAATAAAGTACTCTAAACCAGTGGATTTCAAACTGGGGGCCCCGGACCCTTGGGGGTCTGCGAGCCAGTGCTCGAGGGTCCGCACTTTTTTTTCCTTTTTACAAGCATGTAGATGTTTAACAATATACCAAAATGCAGGAAATCGCATCTAATTTATTCAAAATTTTCTGGGGGAGGACCCAAAGGAGGAAGTTGAAATTTTGAAAAAAATATTGTCTTGAATGAAAAATACCCCATATATGTTTAAAAGTATAAAAATTGTATTAACACTATTAAAGTACAGGTCTTAAAGGTATTGTGACATGATGTTGTAAATTTGCATATATGTCAGAACATATATATGTTATATCATTGAGCTCTGTTCGTTTTTGTATAATAAATTATAAATACTGTATATTAAAATTTTATTCTAAATTATGGTAATTTTTTTCTCTGGTACTTGCTGGGATACGCCCCTAAAATTCCGCGCATTTCCGCAATACGTCATCACCAGTCATCAGTGACGTGACAACGGGAAGAAGGCAGAGCCTTGCCCGTTTGTTTGGTGTGTTAACTGCTTGCCATACCGATTCATTTCCTGAAAGGTCGCTTCTTTATTTTTGTGTAACTTGAAAAATGCTGTCACGTTGTAGCGCATTTGGGTGTTCAAATATCAGCAGTGAACAAGTGAGCCTTCACAAATTCCCAAAAGATGAGAAACTTTGCCTAGAATGGAAGTACAGAGAACTTGTGACCGATGGGTTCCTACTGAGAGTCCTATGTCTGCAGCGACCATCTTACTGCCTATCAGGTAACATCTGTAATTTCTTTTTATTCATGGAGGGTTTATTAATGAGAGTTTTGGATGATTTACTGTTTAAAAAAGATATATCTCAGACGTGACCTGGACTATCTGCCCATTCTACCGACAGCTGCTAACAGACATTAGCATAGATCCCGAGTCAACACGAAGGCTATTTATGTATTTTTAAATTATGTCGGCGCGATCAGGTAACATCTGTAGTTTGTTTTTATTCGGGGAGAGTCTATGACAGTTTTGGATGATTTACTGTTTAAAAAAGATATATCTCAGACGTGACCTGGACTATCTGCCGACAGCTGCTAACAGACATTAGCATAGATCCCGAGTCAACACGAAGGCTATTTATGTATTTTTAAATTATGTCGGCGCGATCAGGTAACATCTGTAGTTTGTTTTTATTCGGGGAGAGTCTATTAATGACAGTTTTGGATGATTTACTGTTTAAAAAAGATATATCTCAGACGTGACCTGGACTATCTGCCGACAGCTGCTAACAGACATTAGCATAGATCCCGAGTCAACACGAAGGCTATTTATGTATTTTTAAATTATGTTGGCGCGATCAGGTAACATCTGTAGTTTGTTTTTATTCGGGGAGAGTCTATTAATGACAGTTTTGGATGATTTACTGTTTAAAAAAGATATATCTCAGACATGACCTGGACTATCTGCCGACAGCTGCTAACAGACATTAGCATAGATCCCGAGTCAACACAAAGGCTATTTATGTATTTTTAAATTATGTCGGCGCGATCAGGTAACATCTGTAGTTTGTTTTTATTCGGGGAGAGTCTATTAATGACAGTTTTGGATGATTTACTGTTTAAAAAATATATATCTCAGACGTGACCTGGACTATCTGCCGACAGCTGCTAACAGACATTAGCATAGATACCCGAGTCAACACGAAGGCTATTTATGCATCTTTAAATTATGTTGGCGCGATCAGGTAACATCTGTAGTTTGTTTTTATTCTGGGAGAGTCTATTAATGACAGTTTTGGATGATTTACTGTTTAAAAATGATATATCTCAGACGCGATTGGACATGCTCCATTATTATTTAAATGCGCATTGGAGCGTGCCTTCCCGTTGTCACGTTTTGCGGAAATGCGCAGATTTTTAGGTGCGTGTCCCAGAGAAAAAACTACCATAACTTGGAATGAAATTTTAATATATTTATAATTTATTTTGCAAAAATAAACAGAGCTGAATGATATAAGATATATATGTTATGACAAATATGCAAATTTACAACATCATGTCACAATACCTTTAAGTATTTATGTTTCACAAATATTTCCACTGCATTAAAGAGACACATTGAATACAATTATTTTATAAACATGAGAGTTATGAGGGGGTCCCTGAAACTTTCTCCCCTGTGTAGGGGGTCCTTGAACCCAAAAAGTCTGAGAACCCCTGCCCTGAACTGTGAGTTGTCTTAACAGCTGAAATTTGCTGAAAGCAGGAAAAGTAGAGAAACGGCAGAAATGTAGACGAAGCTGAACAGAACCTAACGTAGCAGAATAAGCTGAAACAGGCAGAGAGAATAGATCACAAAAAGCTGAAATGAGCAAATAAGAAACTAAAATGAGCAGTAAAAAAAGCTGAAATTATCTCAAAGGAGCTTATCTAGAAGGCACACATTGGCAATATTAGAATAATTCTGACTTAACGTAAAAGAAATGTTTGCGAGAAAAGAGAAAAACACTGACTCTTTCAGGAAGTTTGTGACGTTCAAAACGTGAAGGCGGGATTTGCAATGGGGCTCCCACTCCTGGTTAACAAGAACAAACAAAACAAAGTTAGAGAGCACAGCTGTCACCTGTTTTGATGAGTCAACTTCAAATTAACAGTCTTTAACCAAAAAGATACACTTAACTTTAAAAAGCTAAAAATCTGAACACATTCCAAGTTTGTCCCATCAGGCCAAATAATAAGCTTTCGATTAAATGATGGTATTTTATTCAATAAAACAAAAACAAATACACAAATCAAGCAAATTTAATTTAATCTGACACACTGGCAATAGAATAAACAAATAAGAAATAAAACAACAAACACGAGTCATTCTGTTGGCAACAATGTTTTTATGCTTTTTGTGATGGCCCGGTCCTTGGTTTGTGTGGTCTCAGCATTTCCTGAGGTTTGGCAGGTTCGAAATCCAAGCAGGTTCGGATCGGGATGCAAGAACATACAACCTGAGACAACTACAACGGGAGTTAACAAGGAAGAAGAAAAAAGGAGAACAGGTAGATTGTTTTTTTAAGTGCCAAACGGTGGAATGGGTTGTTCCAAAAGAAGGAACATCAGCTTGGACAGTTAGGTTCTACTTCAAAACACATTTTTTTTTTTACAATTTTATTAAAAATAAATGAATACTGTATTGACACACACACACACTATGAAGAAAATAAGTATTTGATAGGCCTGTCACTATAACAAACTTTGCTGGGTGATCAATTGTCTCAGAAAATATTGTGATAAACGATAATATTGTTTGAAATTTGACAATAATGAGTAATTATTGTCAAATTTAAGAAGAAATGTTGGTTAATTTGTTTTGCATGTAGTGCCTTTTTTTACCACTGGATGGTAGTATAAGACTGGTTGAACCGAAGGATGGCTAGTGAGGGAACGAGTAGCGTCTCTTAAGAAAAATGGGAGGGAGGCCCCTTGACGTGACATGGGCTGTCTCTCCTTCCTGTTTTTCGGTTCTTAGAATGGCGGCAATAAGTATTGGATCTTCTACCAACCAGCAAGAATTCTGTCTCTCTAAGACCTGTTAGCTTTCCTTTAAGAAACCCTTCTATTCTGCACTCATTACCTGTAGTAATTGCACTGCTTGAACTTGTTACCTGTGTAAAAGACACCTGTCCACACTCCAACCTCTCCACCATGGCCAAGACCAAAAAGCTGTCTAAGGACACCAGGGACAAACTTGTAGGCATGCACAAGCCTGGAATGGACTACAGGCTACCAGCCTGGTGAGAAGGCAACAACTGTTGTTGCAATCATTATAAAATGGAAGAAACGCAAGATGACTCAGTACATGCAAGATCTCGCCTCGTGGGGTAAGGATGATACTGAGAAAGGTCAGGAATTAGCCCAGAACTACGCAGGAAGACCAGGTCAACAACCTGAAAGGAGCTGGGACCACAGTCTTAAAGAGAACCATTATGCCTGGTCCCCACTGCACAACTCGAAACGCGCCTGCCGCCCCCTTTTGGCCGCTTGTCACGGTCCCACTGGCCACTGAAGACCGTCTGATGACGCGCACTAGGGGGTGGCAGAGGGAGGGGTCAGAAGCTCGTTTTCCGGGTTCAGTTGTTGTGTTAACTGCACCTCCGACGGTCTTTGATGAGATAAAACGTTTTTTTTATGTTTGGGGTGATCTACACTGGAGAGAACAGCAGCCTGTCAGCAGCAACTGTAAAAATGCCACGTTTATTACCGGAGTTTGGTTCCAATTCATGGAGGCTCGATCCGGTGAGTTTAAAAAGTCCAAAAAAAGTCCCGTTGTGGTTGTGTAATCAGATAGCAGAGGCTCTCCCGACTGTTTTCTGGACGCGTCGAGCCACCAGAGATCGGATTTTCTGGCGTTGGCAGTTCGACGCCTAGGTTGATTTGGACGTGCGCGTGCGTGGAAAAGGAACTGCAGGCTGCCGTCGTGCCGCTTCGATCATTCGAATCGCGCCGCTTCCCGGCTCGCCGTGACTCCACGCGTCTCCTCATAGACTTTGAATGTAAACCGGCCGCCCGACGCCGGGGCAGTGGGTACCAGGCATAAGTAACACACTACACCATCACGGTTTAAGATCTGCAGGACNTAGGTTTCATTTATGCTCAAAAAAATCTTAAGCTTCATTTTATTTAGGCTAGTTGTTTTAGGAAACTACACCTGCACTTTAAAAATGATCTGTTATTTAGATTGAAAAAGTCTGCACAAAAAATAGATTAAAAAAACCACCACAAAAACTAAAGTGCAGGTGTAGTTTTACTTGGAGACTAAATTTACTAAATAAAGTAATTTCAGTAAAATTACCCCTTGTTGTTTTTTAAAATTTTATATAATACTGCAAAGCAACATGTTAAGTTAATTTTGTCAAATAAATACATTTGATTTTTTTTGGGGGGGTTATATCACGAAATTTATCGTGATCGTGATAATACTCTGAAATATCACAATATAATTTTTGAGCCATATCGCCAACCCCTAGTATGGAGCCCTGCGAAACCCCCCATTTAAGTTCCGCAACTGCAGAACTAAAATTGTTGATGGAAACACAAAAGGATCTGTCAGCGAAGTAGGATCTGAACCAATTGAGGAATGACCCTGTGATGCCCACCCTCTGCTCCAACCTAGCAATAAGGATCTCAATGTTGCTCAGCGACAGCCCTGAAACCTGAAAGATCTGGAGAAGATCTGTACAGAGGAGTGGGACAAAGTCCCTCCTGCAGTAGGTCCAGAACTAGAGGAAACATTTGACCTCTGTAAATACAAACAAAGGTTTCTGTGCCCAATACATGTATTGTTTTTCTATTGTATGAAAAACTTATTTCATACAATAAAATGCAAATTAATTAAAAATCATACAACGTGATTTTCTGGATTATTTTCTTATATTCTGTCTCTCACAGTTGATGTGTACCTACAATAAACATTACAGACCTCTTCATTCTTTGTAGTTGGGAAAACGTAGAAAATCGGCCGTGTATTAAATACTTGTTTTATCCACTGTATATACCGGTGTGTATACATACACATGACAGTTTGATACCACAAAAAAAATTAATTAAAAAATAGCCAATTACCAAAATTCAATGATGCAAGTTAAAAATAACTTGGAAAATATCTGAAAAAGCCTAATTTTGTATTAATCAAATTAAAATGTCAAACGGTGAAAAAAATATCTAAATAATGAGTGAAAAGACTGTCCTCTTACCGCTTCTGTGAAACATGCTGTGTCACACTGGGTGCAGATATGTGGAAACTGTTTTGGTAGGACCCCGGCCCAGTCTCTAATCTTGCAATCAGGTGGAGGACTCTTTTGAACCGTCACCATCCCAACAGACTGCCCACTGGTAGGAGGCTGCACAAAGGTAGAGACTGTCGCTCCACTTTGGGCTGGCTGAGGAGCGCCAGGTTGCATTTGTTGCTTCGTTGAGTCTGTTGTATTGTTTTGTTGACTCTTCTGTTCCCGAGGTACCTGCTTCCCTTTTTCCTGCTGCTTTGATGCAACCGATTGCTCTTTGTGGAACTGAGGACCGGTTGGTATTGACATTTGGGAATCTTGCTCTGGCTTTTGCGAAGTCATGAATTCAAGGGACTCAGACTTGTAAACGTCTGTGTCCTTCTTTAAAATAGAGTGAAGGCTGAAGGTTCTATTGGGAACCTGGCTCGGTTGGGTCTGCAGTGACCGAGTTGTATCACTGGATGAACTGACACTAGGAGTTGACTCCATCTGGTCAAGTGAAGAAACCACGGCAACACTCTTCCCCTCTGGCGTACCTTTTGACGGCTGACCTTTGAAACGTCTCGGTTCTATCTCACCACAGATAACTCTACTCGTCTTTTCAGCTTGTTTCCCAGGTAATATGAACTTTCCTTTGTGTCCATACTCAATGACTTGACTTATTTTTAAAGGGTTTGGTGGCACAATTTCCTTGCAAATCCCTGTTTGGCTAGTGCTACTTGACCTATCTATCCCTGTAAAACTGGGGCTGGGCTGAGGGTCAGTGTAAAGTTGTGTCGTAGGAGCTTTCTTCTGTTTCTGCAGGCAAATCTGCTTCAAGGTATTAGGCAGATTATCAGAAGTGAGCTGATCCTCAGGATAAGAAAAGAGTAATTCCAAGTCTTCTTTTTCTAGACCATAATCCTTGATGATTGTAGTAGCTAATTCAACAGTGTACTGGGGGATACTAGGCTTGTTGCATTGCTCTGGTTGTTCTGGCATTGGATCACTGTAACTGCTTGAACCTTGAATGGACTGTCTGTCATGTTGTCTTTCAGTGGAAGGGAAAATATTGTCACTTCTGTCAAGGAAGTCCGACGAAACAGAAGAATCAAACTTTGAAGAAATATTCTTTGTGGGTTTTTTTAACATTTGCAACCAGTTCAATGAACTGCTGCCACTCTCATCATCGGACACCCTACATCTGTCCACTTCCAGGTAGGACGGCACTGGTTCGCTTGGAGGAGAATATCGTTCGTCTCCTTGAGTGAAGTGAGAAGGAGAATATTGTTCTTCTCCTTGAGTGAAGTGAGAAGGAGAATATTGTTCTTCTCCTTGAGTGAAGTGAGAAGGAGAATATTGTTCTTCTCCTTGAGTGAAGTGAGAAGGAGAATATTGTTCTTCTCCTTGAGTGAAGTGAGAAGGAGAATATCGCTCGTCTCTTTGAGTGAAGTGAGAACCGTGACCTAAAGATTGATGCCTCACTTTCCCTCTGGCTCTGCTCGGATACTGGTCTCCAGAAGCCTCTACATCCAAGCTGACCATCCTCTGCTCTGGTCTGTAACTCATCGGCACTTCTTGAAACTGTGGGACTGGTCTCCCCAAGTGGTCAGCTGCATGAGCGCTGAAGCCAAAATCAGGTCCAGGGTGACGCTGTGCCCTCCAGCGTTCACCGTCAGATCGTCCAAGGGTTCCATACTGGTCCTGGGAGGAACTATGATTCTCCGGAGCATTGGGATTATACAGGGGATAGGACATGGTTTTCACAGTTTTCTTAAGGTTAGGGACATCTGTGGCCCCAGAAATGGGGAAGAGGGTTTGCCAGAGATACGCAAAACTGTTTTTTGGATTTTTACGTTGACTCCAACGATGGGAGCATCAGTCTACTGATGCACAAAAAAAAAAAAAAAACATCTTAACCAATAAGTAAACGCTGTTATGGGGGAAGAGCATGTCTTAAGCAGAAGGGAAGACAATGATCTAGTAGCAAACAGCAGCTGGAAAGGAAAACAAACTAAAAAATTGAACGGGGCAGCTTCTTCAACAGGTGACATCCATCACTGGTGCGTCCTCCGTCGTCCTCCTATTAATTTCACCTTCAGGTCTTCACTGCAAGAGAGAACAGAGGAGGTAAAACATCAAGAATTATAAAAAGAGAAATAAATGTCAGCTGGTAAAAGAGAACATTTGTTTCACACAAAACAGTTTGAAACAAGAGATAGAAAAACACTAAATTTAGCACCTAAGAAATCATATTGCAATTGTAAACTTCCCTCAATTTCATAAAATTAGCCTAAAACCACAAGAAAATACTGAAAACTGTCTAAAGAGGAATGAACTTCAAATCGACTAATTACATTTTATTGATTTAATAAGACAAGAAGTTAATTTTTGGACAAAAACATTTTAAAAATAGCATTGCAATAGACAAATGGTTCCGGCAGAGACTGAGGTCCTGTTCAGACTCACTTCAGATCTTCTGGGGGTCCCACTGAGCAAGGTGACGTCTATACGACGTCTTTTTCAGGTCATTTCTGGACGTCGAAATCAGGTCCCTGGAAGGTCGAAAACGTTACGCCAGATGACGTCTTTTCCCCGACGTCTTTTAGACGTCTTTTCCCCGACGTCTAAAAGACGTCTTTTTTCCGACGTCCAAAAGACGTCTATATTCCTGACGTCTAAAAGGCGTCTACATTAGACGTCTATATTCCTGACGTCTAAAAGGCGTCTACATTAGACGTCTATCTGACGTCAATAACTTACTGTATTTAGCTTATTCTAATTAGGCTATTATATTTAACTTATTTTAGTCACTTTACATGCTGCTTGTTCATGCTATGCATATAAAAAGTATAATGAATCTACTTTAAAATTGCGTTGAGGCAAACAAATCTAGGGAAATACTTTGACCATCCGCAGCTTTAAAATCCTACAAACAGTTGGATTAAGTTTTACAAATCACTCCATAAATTTTACCTTTATCCTGTTTATTTAACACAATTTAAAGGAACAGCATAACACATAAAATTGAGAATTCCACCTTTGGTAACTTAAAAAAAAAAGCTTTACATTACGGAACTTATCAACTGGTGGCAACACAAAATACACAAACAAATCTATAAAAGTACACAGCTCACTTGGGTCTGTACTTCACATATTTTATTTTTTTTTAAATGCCTTCATTCTTTGGCCGTACTTAACATAAACAATAATAATTTTTTAACATGCCTTCATTTTTGGTCTGTACTTAACAATTTTTTTTTAACATGCCTTCATTTTTCTTTTTGATATAGCAGGCAGGAACAAGATAAATAAAAAAGCTGTATACAATTACAGTCCCCTCACCACAAAAATAATCTGTACAAAGTGTGCTGGTCATAATATTTTAAATAAGTTGTTTTATTTCAGGAATTCCATTCAAAAAGTGAAACATTCATTACACACAGACTGATATATTTCAAATGTTTATTTATTTTAATGTTGATTAAAACTGACAACCAATGACAACCCTAAATTCAGTATCTCAGAAAATTAGACTACTACTTGAGCTCAATAAAAATAAAGTATTTTTATAAATGTTGGCCAACTGAGATGTATGAACATGAAATGTACAATATGTACATCTTTCAATAGTTGGGGCTAAGGACCATGCTACCATGTTAATACTTTTCAGTTGGCCAACATCTATAAAAATCATTTTTTAATTGATCTCAAGTAATGTAATTTACTTATAATGAATTTGGAGTTTTCATTAGTTGTCAGTTATAATCATCAGCATTAAGATTATTTTTAAATATATCAGTCTGTGTGAATGAATAGGGAGTGGTGGCGCAGAGGTTAAGAAGGTGAGCTTGTGATCGGAAGATCGCCGGTTCAAGCCCCGGTACCGACAACAGCAAAAAGATGTGGGTGGGACAGGTGAAGCGGTCACACCTGTCTCTACCCTCATCTGCCCCACTCTGGGCCCTTGAGCAAGGCCCTTAACCCACACCATCTGCTCCCCCGGGAACCCTAGATAGCAGCTCTCTGCTCCACACAGAGAGCTGTGGTAGCCCGGTGGTCTGTGGT
>JBBPBX010072148.1:6892-18135 GCA_038048925.1 Garcialebias charrua
TATATATATATATATATACATATATATATATATTCATTTAAAATAAAAAAAGAAACAAAATATCAAAAAGAAAAAACATTGAATGAAAGTATAATTTTATAATTAGTATTATTATTATAATAACAACAATCATATTTATTATTATAATAATTTCCCTCGGGAGGGCAAATAAAGCATGTTTTTAGAGTTCTGTAGCTATTTTTGCAAATGTAATATTTCAATGCTTTAAAAAAAAAAACACTAAAGCCTTCCAATGAGTGACAGAGAGACTATGTAATTTATTCATAACATTTAACCTATTTAACATTTCAGGCAAACCTGTTTTAGAGATCATTATTTTACTTTTTCTTTTTAGCTCTGGCAACACTTGTTTATTCAATCACAGATAAACTAGGCCTTTTTGTTTAGTGGAGAGATACGTGACAAACAGGAGTACCGGTAAACCCAAATGATCAACTACAATTTCTTCAATTTCAGTCACTTTTAATAACTGGATGATCAAACACAAGTAAAAAAAAAAAATCCTGTCCCATAACAACCAGTGATTCAAGTGTACAGCATTCCCAAGTTTAATCTTTTTTGTTTATCTGTAACATGAACTCAAAAAATATATTTTCCATTTGAATTCAATGCATTTTTCATGACAATGTTAAATGCAAACTTCTGCTTGCCAGCATTTACTCTTGATTTGAATTACCAGTACAGCTGTTTGTGGCTGAGCTGCCACAGCCTGTATTATTTGCTGTTATCTATCATAATATAATAAGAATTGTATTCAACTATTTTCTGAATCTTTAGCAGACTCTTTCCCAAGAGTTGATAAACTGTTGGTTTGTAGGGATTGTAATATTCATGTTTGCTGCCCTTCTGATCAGTTAGCCTCCGATTTGATCAATATTTTAACTTTTAGCTGAACACAGGCTGTATGGACCAGCACATGGGCATATATTGGACCCTATTCCCATGGGCTGTCCATCTCACATTGGGAAACATCTGAGTATTTTATTTTTCAATTAATTACTTTTACATAATGTTGAGTAATTAAGTTTTAAAACCAGACTAAATTAACAAATGACAGACTGACAGTATAGTGACATTAGTGTCGGTTTTGACGTTTTCCTTCAAACTATGTGTTTGTGTGAGGTATTACAGTTGCCAGATTTGTGTCTAACAGATTTGCACGTCATTAATAAACCACATAACACACACACAGTAAATTTTCTGCAAAGAGGTGGTTCTGCCTCTTAATTTCCACCAAATTAAGATGCAGAACCGCTGTGACTGGAAACACACTGAGCTCTTTCACAAACACAAACACACTAAATTAATTCAACAAACAACCTTCAAGGGTTGCTTAATCTAATTTAGGAATTACTTTGTTATTTTAAAGACATTTTACCTGACACACACACATGCACGCACACACACACACACATGCAGACACACACACATAACCTGTGGGGAGAAAAAAATCCTATCATTAATCAAAAGTTGTCAACAAGCTGCACTCACACACACAGCTTCTTCCCCGGAATCTGACTGACACTTTCTTTCCCTTTGCTTTACCCTTCAACATCAGACTAACCTTAAAATTGTTACTTCCTATAAAGCAAACAGTATTAAATACCTTAATATTTAAATTTCCAAATATTTTGGGAAATCCTAAGGGACATATTAGGCAACCTCTCCTGTGAATTTCTTGTTCCATAGATGGACTTCCGTTCCACTGCCACTGAGAAGTAAAACCACCAGCACTCCTTATTCCGCTCTGCAACTTTGGTGAGTTGGCGCAGCAGAAAAAAAAAATCCTCAGAGAGAATAACAAGGATCAATGGTGCCAGCTAAATTTCAGTATGATTGAGTTGGATAAAAACAGCATGATAAACAGGATAAAAATGACTGAACAGTTAATCTCTTTCCATAACTATACCAAAAAAAAGGATGTTGACAGTTTGACCCCCAAATAATTCAGCTACTGTTTTGGGCATCTGTGCTTTGTAAATAGAGGAATGTGAAACTATTGTAATGCAGTGAAGTCACACATTAAGTATTTCACTGGCTGTAAATAGTTGGCAAACACAATTTGTGTGGGAGTGTCCACAATGTCTCTAAACATTTGAGGTGGTTCCTCGATGCTCAAAATGTGAAAATAAACACATATTCTCTTGAAACTGTTGCAGTCATTAACTCATCACACTAGAACCAGTGCTGTATTTTTGACATATACAAGGGAGATTGCCTCAGACAAAACTCCAAGGCTAATGTCTAAAATGCACACCAGTGATTAATAATAAGAATTTAAAAACTGGTCCATATCTGCCTATTTGTATTCCAAAAGTAAACTTCAATAGAATAAATCAAAAACATGGTGCCAACTGCCAAGGTGGTCAGAAAGTGAGATACGGCAGGTACAATGTAAATGAAGGTGGCAACTTGTGCACGGTCTAGAATGCAAGTTTGCACAATACAATAAGTCATGATTGTGTCACCGATTCTGTTCATAACTTTTAAGGACATAATTTATTTGTGCAGCTAGGGGATGGAGGGATTCCAGTTCAGTGGCCTCAAGATTCCTTCTCTGTTCTTTGTAGATGATGTGGTCCTGTTGGCGTCATTGTGCCATGATCTTCGGCTCTCACTGGAGAGGTTTGCAACCAAGTGTGAAGCGACTGGGATGAGAATCAGCACCTCCAAATCTGAGGCTATGGTCCTCAGATGGAAAAGGGTGGCTTCCTTTCTTCGGGTCAAGAGTGAGGTTCTGCCTCATGTGGAGGAATTCAAGTATCTCAGGGTTTTGTTCCAGAGTGAGGGAAGAAAGGAGCGTGAGATTGACAAACAGATTGGTGCAGCGTCTGCAGTATTGTGGACTCTGTGCTGGTCCGTTGCGGTGAAGGGGGAGCTGAGCTGTAAGACAAAGCTCTCTGTTTACTGGTTCATACCCTCACCTATGGTCATGAAATCTGGGTAGTGACAGAAAGAATGAGACTGTGGATACAGGTAGTTGAAATGAGTTTCTTCTGCAGCTGGACTCTCCCTTAGAGACAGGGTGAGAAGTACAGTTATCCAGGAGAAACTCGGAGTAGAACCACTGCTCCTCCACATCGAGAGGAGCCAGTTGAGGTGGTTAGGGCATCTGGTAAGAATGGCTTCTGGCCACCTCCCTAAGGAGGTACTTTGGACATATCTGACTGGGAGGAGACTCTGGGGAAGACCCAGGACACACCGGAATGACCATAGATATTATATAAATACTAGATACCCTACGGACTGGAGCTGCCTATTGGAACGGACGCTCCGTGCGGCCGCCATCTTGGATGGGTATATTTCGCGCTTCCAGCGCATTTATTTGTATTGAAGAAGCTGTATGCTCCACTAAAAACAATCATAACTTCACAAATTCTTACCCGTTTTACACACGGTTTTGTTTGTTATAAACGTCAGAGATGTGGCTATGACGTGTGACACTGCTACTCAATAAAAGTATGTGCTTTCATGCTTAAATACTTTGTTTTATGCTCTTTAACAAAGATACACATATGGCATGGGGTATTAATAAATGTATACATAAAAAAAAAAAACCTAGTTTGATTGTTCATTTGAATTTATTTTACTCTCTCACTCAAACACAGCATACAATACAGAGTCTTGTGTACAATGCTACAGCAACTATTTTTTTTTATTATTTTTGAGTGCTGTGCATGTAAACAGTTGTGAACGAAACTTTTTTTTATAAGACCTGAAAAAGTAATCTAAACCCTCCAGGTCTGTAGGAGCCATTTATCCTTCCTTTGTTTATCGCCATCAGGGGGCGTATTTCATTTTGAGTTCTGAGTGTCTGAGTGGGGATGGGCTACTTAAGAGCAGGTGTGAATCTGTTCAGGTGTTGTTGATGGGAAGAGGCAAACAGTTTTCTACTGTGCTTGAAATAAGGATTGATGTCGAATTTATGTGGACTGGATATAAACAGAAACAGTAAGACAATGGACATTGCTTGGATAATAAATGATTTTATTATAAATCAAACTGAGGATCGGCATTATGAATTTGAATTGAGCGCACGTAAGACCAACGCTTCCTATAACAACCTGTAGCCTAAAATATAGGATTTTAGCCGCTACAAGGTCCTTTCACTTCCCTCCCTGCAATTGGGGCTAGGAAGCTCCAGAGCATGGACAACCAGGACCTTTTGTGTGTCTGGTGATAGAGACTTTTGCCCCTTTTCCACTTACCGGCCCAGAGCGGCTCAGTCTGGTCCGGTCTGTTCCAGTTAGGATCGGCTCACATGTAGGTTTTGTCTCCATTCACTATCTGCAGCCCTTCTGTGGGCGGGGTGTAGAATCTCACTCGTCCTACCACGTGGTGGCGGTAGTGTTACCTCAAGCTATTTACTAGCCACCACTAAACATTAGAAGAAGAACACCCTGCAGGACCTTGTCTCACCACCTGTTGGCGGTAATGTCCCTTGAGCTATTTAATGCTCTGATCTTACTTTATAGACTTTTCAGCTTGTTTTAAACCCATGTGTTTTCCATTTTGTTTCTTTATAATAAAGATTATTCTCATATATGCACAAGGTTCCTGTTAACATTGCTTAACACATTGATCACACTGCCCTGTAATCAGTTAAACTATTTTTACAGTAAGGTACAGATTAGGAATTAATTAGGTTTCAATTGGCCCTGTAATATTAAATGTTTGTATTTCATTAAATTTAAACGGTAATATTTTGTCAGGGATAATTCAAAGTCAAATGCAAATGGATAATTTGGTTTAAACTGTCCCATAAACATTAAAAGCATGTTTCTTTAAACGTAAAAACAAAGTATTAATAATTAAATGTTTGTTGATCAGGAAACTCGTTTGGGCATCCAAGAACAGCTTCATCGGGGTTGATGGCGACGTCTGTGCATCCTTGGAAAAGCTGCTGCACCCACAACCCGACATCAGGATGGATGGATGGATGGATGGATGGGTTCATGTTGACATCTGTGCATCCTTGGAAAAGCTGCTGCACCCACAACCCGACATCAGGATGGATGGATGGGTTCATGTTGACATCTGTGCATCCTGGCAAAAGCTGCTGCACTACTCATGACACGACATCAGGAAGGATGGATGGATGGATGGCTGTTCAAATCTAATAATCTTTTTCTTATGATTCTTTAAAGGTCAAATGCAAATGGAAAATATTCTTAACTTCCAGTATGTTTTTAAACAAACACTATACTGTACACACTTAACATTGTAAAATATGTTTAGGAAATTATTGTTCAATGACACCACTTAAGAAATAAAATGTTTATTATGAAAACTAAGAAGTGAAAAAAGCACAAAAATAAATACTGCATCCACCTAAATGATTTTTTTCCTGTTGTCTCATGGGCTTCCTCCAGAAGACACAAGTTGATAAATTCTGGTGTTGACTTCTTCGTCTTAACTGTAAAAAAAAGAAAAACATGGTTACCGGTAATTCAGTCTAGAAACTGTTTTATATGTAGATATATTTTATAAGATATATGTAAGATATATATACATATATCAAATATCTCAGAAACCACAAAGCAGATATTTTTCAAACCAACACAGTGTAATCACAACATGTTTATGTGCATACTGTAAGCTGTTGGAGTTATTTGAATTAAAATTCGATTTTTTATAGACATAAGTGTGTCGACCTAGCTTTTTTTTTCTACTAGTATTTAACACATATCTTAGATCTCAGAAACCACAAAGCAGATATTTTTCAAACCAACACAGTGTAATCACTACATGTTTATGTGCATACTGTAAGCTGTTGGAGTTATTTGAATTAAAATTCGATTTTTTAATAATTTATTTTCGAAGCACATGTGACAGGTTTGGAATTAGTCAAAACAAATCAATTTAAATCCAGCAGATTTGACCACAACGTGACATTATTAAGGACTTGTTAACCTGAGGAACCCTCGTGGTATAAAGCCAGCTATGAAATATATTTTTTAAGCTTTTATTTAGCTACATTTAAAAGAAAGAACGCCGATCGACCCCACCCGCGCGTGCATGTGATGTGCACGTGTCGACCTACTTTGTTAAATCCAGCTGATTTGACCACAACGTGAAATTATTAAGGAACTGTTAAGCTCAAGCACCCTCTTGATATAACGTCAGCTATGAAATATATTTTTTAAAGCGTTTATTTAGCTACATTATAGAAATAAAGACGGCTCACGTGCGCGCGCGGGGGCGCGCGTGCACGTGGCGAAACTACTTTTTTAAATCCTGCCGTTTTGACAACAACGTGAATTTATTAAGGAATAGTTCGGCTTAAGACACATGTTTGCTATAATTTTAAATACAAATAATTGTTTTTACCATGTTAATCTTGTAAAGTCCTTCGGTGTTTGCTCCCTCGCGGCAGCCACTTCCTCAAACTCAGTCCAGCCTCCTCCCCACGGTTCGGGGCCAGCCGGCCTGGACCCTGCTCTGAGATGAGTCCGGAATCTTGGCGCGGCGCCGCGCATCTGTTAGGTGGAAATGCTGTCCAACGCGCGTTTGGCACGCAAATATGACGTCACATCCGACCCGGGCCACCAAGTGGAAAAGGGGCATTAGTGAGGTAATAGGCGACTGGAGCTTTCCAATGACCCTGTAGACCAACCACCATAAAAACAAGCACCTCCGTGGCTCATCCATGCCATCACCCATATCCACATATCCAGACATTTTCTGGGTACAGGGATTATACTGGACATGTTTCTTGATGGCCATGGCATCCAACATGAGGACCACAGAGCCATATTTAACAGGGTCCTCTTCACATCTCCTCTGCAACATGTCCAACATCATTGTGTTGAGCCCAGGTTTGGCATCCACAGACTGCAACCACCTGAACAACAAATAAATAAAGGTTTATGTGCTTTAACCCATGGATTGATAGATAGATTGATTCTCTTTCTTTCTTTCTTTCTTTCTTTCTTTCTTTCTTTCTTTCTTTCTTTCTTTCTTTCTTTCTTTCTTTCTTTCTTTCTTTCTTTCTTTCTTTCTTTCTTTCTTTCTTTCTTTCTTTCTTTCTTTCTTTCTTTAAGACTTCTTGATATCAAAACTTTCAAAAATAGTGAAAATAGCAAGCTCTAAGTTATTACATCTGTTTGTTGTACATCATACCTAGGGGTTGAAGTATTTTACTCAATATGTTTAAAATATGTAATAAAAATATACTACACCTTTGCAGTGTATGTGGATGAGGGAGGGGAAAATGCAGAGAATCCCTCAGGTAACTGTAGGCTTTGGGACCATGAAGGTGCAGTGTGAGGGCAAACTCTCGCTGCTCTTTTGTGTATTCATTGCCCCGCTTTGAAAAGAGGTCTATCTGAAGATCTGTAAATCAAACTACATAGTAAGCTTCCTAGAAATAAATACCTAAAGTCTGACAAAGAGTTTAAATGTAACATAACAAAAATTCTAAGTTGTAGTATTAATGTATTTACCTGAATGTAAGTCAAGCCTTTCTTTCAGCTCCTCATTTAGAAGGTTCTTCCTCTTCAGATCCAGCAATGATGACAAAATATAAATGATCAAATAACCAAAACTATTGTTCAATCTTACTTGTGAAAGGTAATCCCATGTGATCTACTTTCAACACTGCGCTGGTTATTGCAACCATAAGCTGCACAAAATACGGGCATAGTAACTCGCCCTGTGTTTACTCCTGTTGGCTCTTATGTGGAAACCCCCATCCAATATGGCGGCGCTGCGCGATGCGATTCTGCCCACCATGAGGTATCTAGTATTTATATAATATCTATGGGAATGACTATGTCTCTCTGTTGGTCTGGGAATGCTTGGTGAAGAGCTGGAAGTGTTGGCTGTGGCCCAGATGTCTGGGCCTCCCTGCTCAAGCCGCTGCCCCAATGACTCGACTTCGGAACAAGCGGAAGATGATGGATAGATAGATGAGTTTGTAAAGGGTTTAGAGGGGGGTCAGTTTAATACTGACCTCCTTTTTACCTTAATTAATTTACTTATTCAGATTGAATAGTAAATTCACGGATTCTGTTCTTTTTCAGTTTACCCAATATTTCTGTGATCTTTATGATGGATAAATAAACAGAGCCATTAAGTGACAAAGACGTTAACTTAGTTTGATATGTCAAAGAGACACTATCATTTATTTAAAATAAATCAACTAAATTAACACCATTACACTTGATTGACATGATTTCACTTTCTTTCAAATTAATACGTCAGCACACTTAAATTTAACACAACAGACTTCAATATTGGATGTTAACATATTTAGTCTGTGGGCTCTTTAAACTTAAAATAGTTTCCAGCTTAGATTGAGAGGGGAAAGAAATAGGAGGAAAGATTTAAGAAGAAATTATCGTGAGCATGATACCAGAGTGACACTTCTCCTCCGACTTCTGCTAAAATCCAGGTACGTTTTGTAAACAGCTCTTTACCTTTTGACGACCGCCCGGTAAGAGGGAAGACCTTGTAGCTTTTCAGATGTACGGGTCCTTGTGGGGACCAGTACAATACCTTCAAGCAGGGTTCTGGTTTACGTTTTCCAACGTCTCCTGGTTTTCGCTTGGTCATCAGAGAATATGTCAGCTTCAGGCCTCTGACTTCAAGATAAACTTATTCCAGGAGGGAATAAACAAAGTTTTTGAGCTCTGTTCCTTAAAAGTGGACCCATAACAACATGTTATCAGTCCCAGCTGGATGACGAGTCCTTAGCGCGTGACTACTGGTCATTCAGCTCTTTGGAAAAGTTCACATCATCTTTCGAAGTTCCCAGCAAACTCTTTCGGACTCTTGCAGACTCTCAAGTGTGTCAGCAAAACTTAGGACTAGTACTTAAGGAAGGACCAGTCGAGGAGTTCACTTGTCTTATCAGGACCCAAGGTTACAAGCAGCAGCAGAGAGAAATGTTTAGGAAAAAGATAGATAAAGCTGGAGCCCTGCTCATGAGACTGTCTCTGAGTTTCTAAACAAAACCGTCCGGTCTCTGTGACCCGAAGGCTTCACCTTTAAACACAGCAGTGAACACAGTTTAACTCTTACAGAATGACACAGCTTAAAAGCACACATCATGAAAATGACAAAAGTTATTCTTTTGATCACATCAGCCTAAAATCAAAGATAGAAATAGTCTCTTTTGGTGACTATATTTATCAGATTACAGCTTAATGAATGATTTTGTAGTAAATGTCTTGCTTTACTGAGAGGTCAGTAAAGGTCATCACTGGACAGTTCAAAAGTACACAGGTGTCTTAAAAGTGGACAAGGTCATGCCCACTACATCTCCCCCCTTTTGGAAGCCATCGCCAGTCCTTGGGGATGGGGTCCAACACGAAAGGAAACCTTGAACTGTCTTTGATCTTGAAGTAATCCAGCAAGTGGAAAAGAAAAATCAAAAATTATAATCCCATAAAGTTTTTGGAAATTCCATACTGTTCGGAGGTAATCCCATTGCGAAAAGCTTTTAATCCCTTGGAAAACTGAGTCTGTTAACTCTTGGCAAACAAAGTCTGTGATCCTTTGGGAAACAAAGTCTTATAATCCACAGCGGTAATTCCACAACGATTAGTTTTGTTGATTGATCAGCAACAATTGTTTTCATAATCAGCATGTAGAGGGGATCCCTCGATTGACGCAGAGGAGGCGACCCTTGGATGAAGGTTGAAGACCAAGCGTTGGAGCTGCAGGTCCCCACATCGAAGGTTGTTGGCTGGTTGGTTTCCAGTCAGTGCCACTCTGGTTCTATGTGTCATGCAATTATGTGGTTTTTTAGGTGGGCTTATGAATAGGATTTTACATTAGGCCCTACCTATATGCACCTGGTATGTAAGCTATCATGGTTTAGATCAGCTACAATTACCAATTAAGGGGTGGATCAATTCTGTAAAATTAGATATAGGGATTTGTACCTATAAAATTTTGGAGGGCTTCTGTAACGAAGGCCTCTAATTCCAAACTATTCCTCCATTCATTACTTAGTTTAGGTTAAACTAAAATAAAAATGAAATATAGTTTGATCTAAATGTCTGTTGTCTTTTAGACGAACGACGTAGGATTTGGTATTCCTAATAAATTTTGAAGTCTATGGCGAGACTCACCAAAATGAATAGGTAATCTAAAATAGAAACGATCGAATCGGTTCAATTTAGAAATTGTGAGGTCAATGTAGTTTATGGTACCTTGAGTAGCTTTAAACTACATTGACTCTTCGACGATTGAGATTTAACAAAACGAACTGCATGTTGGCATAGTTAAATCCATATCATTCATTAACCAATGTTAATACAAAACCTTTTTGGCTGGGAGTGTTCAGAACCAAACAATATCTCAACTAATGACAACAGTAATGACTAAACAACAAGGAAACAACGTTTCACTGCTTCGACACACTCTTGTCGTCAGATTCCAAAGTGCAACACACAAGAAAAACAGGTCTCAACTTTATGACCGAGGTCAAATTAAATCTCGTGGATTTAAACGGTTGTTAAGGTTAGTTTTTTGTTGTGGGTTTTAGGCTTAGCGTTTCTAAGTTCAAATTGGACAATGCGACTTATAGGGTGGGAAATATGGTAGTTTAAACCTGATTAGTTTATTTACTAACTTGTGTTTGTACGACCTTATTATCCCATGAAGTCGGTGTGTTTGTGAGATCTTTGTCTTTTGTGGATTCATTGAACGCCTTGTAAGGTTTGATCTGATTTCGATGTACCCATTTAGCAATTGGCTCTTTGCGGCCTTTGCTGATTTTGATTTCGTAGACGACTGAGGACACTTTGTCTGTTATCAGATGAGGTCCAGTCCACCTGGGCATTAGTTTGCGGGCGAGAGTTCCGGTCTCGGACCCTCCTTTCCCGGTTGCTGGGGCGAACGTATAGTACCAGACTCTGTCTCCCACTTGGAGTTCATTATGAGAGGCCTTCTGGTCGTAGTACGCCTTGCGTCCTTCAGCGGATTTTTCCAGGTTTTTCTGGGCGAAAGCAAAAGTGTTTCTGAGGTGTACATTCAAATCTTTGTCTTTGGCATGGCCTAACATCACCCCCCTTTGGTCATGGGGGACCACGAACACAGGTGAGGACGTCCGTCCATGGGCACAAGTTAGGATGCCACCGTTTAGTTTAAGCTGTTCGCGCAGCTGAGAGAAGACGGTACACAGGAATCGTTTAGGTTTTGGCCAACGTATCTTCTTACGTTTACCTCTTTCCGTGTAATTCAGGTGTGTCACAACTGTCGGCGCAGTCGCA
>JBBPBX010072149.1:0-18135 GCA_038048925.1 Garcialebias charrua
ATCACCCTAAGCTTTGTCCTCCAACCACACTAGGGATATTTAATGTGGTCTACCTGACAATAAAAAGAATAAATATAAATTAAAGCTGCAAGCAGCATTGAGGCCCTCGCAGCTTAGCGCCGCTCGGACCTTATTGAGGCGACCGCGCGAGCTCCAGCTCGTCCGCTCGGTCGCCATTTCGAAGTCTCTCGTGTCTACTCCGCACCAGGGGTGCACACGCACAATAAATCTGGTTCAGATCAGATGATGTCTCACTGAGATATAACAGTTTGAATAATCTAGGGGGCGCTATGGAGTTATATGTTAAATCACAAAATCAATGTGTCCACAAGGGCTCACTGATGATGCACAATAAATCTGGTTCAGATCGGATGATGTATCACTGAGATATAACTATAGAAATAATGTAGGGGGCGCACTTGAGTTAAATGTTAGCCCACCATATCAATGTGTCCACAAGGGCTCACTGATGATGCACAATAAATCTGGTTCAGATCGGATGATGTATCACTGAGATATAACAGTTTGAATAATCTAGGGGGCGCTCTGGAGTCATATGTTAAACCACAATATCAATGTGTCCACAAGGGCTCACTGATGATGCACAATAAATCTGGTTCAGATCGGATGATGTATCACTGAGATATAACTATAGAAATAATGTAGGGGGCGCACTTGAGTCAAATGTTAGCCCACCATATCAATGTGTCCACAAGGGCTCACTGATGATGCACAATAAATCTGGTTCAGATCGGATGATGTATCACTGAGATACAACAGTTTGAATAATCTAGGGGGCGCTATGGAGGCTATTTGCTAATTAGCATAAACACCTGTTCAAGGGGTGGGTAATGATCGATCATAATGATTTTGGTACTCCTCAGATCAAATCTGTGGAGTTTAGAACCAAACGTATGGTGACGGCGTTACGTCTTACTTCGCCATGTCACCACGCCCACTTGCTCCACCCAAAACGAACAGTGCTGGAAAGCTTGTTACACCAACATGTCTTCGGTGACTGGATACAATGTCACGCTGATTAGGTAACAGGGATCCGATATGGACCGTTCAACGTAAAACTTTACACTTCCTGTTGTCAGGGGGCGTGGCTTAAGTGATGTCATGATTTGACCATACAGTTTTGCAGGGGACCGGATGTGGGTCAATCACTGAAGGTTTGATGTATTAGACAGTTTTCGTGTAAGAGCTGTAAGCGTTTCGTTTTTCATGGCGAGATGTCCAACTTTGAGGTCTGGCCCCGCCCCTTCAGCATGCATGAAAACGCACAGTTTTGATAACATTTGTTCCCCCGTGCCTTATAAAGAAACTGGCCAAGTTTGAATCAAATCGAGCGAAATCCCTAGGAGGAGTTCGTTGAAATGCAGAGGCTGTAAACGGCCAAAAAGGGGTGAAAATTTGGTCATCGTTCCAAAATGGCCGCCTTACCATTTATCGTACAACATTGGTGCCAGAGGGTTTTCTGTGCATCTTGGTGAGTTGGACAAGTGTACCAAATTTCATGATTCTACGTCAAACTAAGGTCAATGCAGAGGGTATTTTGAATATTTCTAGGGGGCGCTCTTGAGCCGTTTCTGTAGCGATTTGCTAATTAGCATAAACACCTGTTCAAGGGGTGGGCAATGATCGATCATACTGATTTTGGTACTCCTCGGATCAAATCTGTGGATTTTAGATCCAAACGTATGGTTATGGCGTTACGTCTTACTTCGCCATGTCGCCACGCCCACTTGCTCCACCCAAAACGAACAGTGCTGGAAAGCTTGTTACACCAACATGTCTTTAGTCACTGGACACAATGTCACGCTGATTAGGTAACACGGGTCCGATATGGACCTTTCAAAGTAAAACTTTACACTTCCTGTTGTCAGGGGGCGTGGCTTAAGTGATGTCATGATTTGACCATACAGTTTTGCAGGGGACCGGATGTGGGTCAATAACTGAAGGTTTGATGTATTAGACTCTTTTCGTGTAAGAGCTGTAAGCGTTTCGTTTTTCATGGCGAGATGTCCAACTTTGACGTCTGGCCCCGCCCCTTCAGCATTCATGAAAACGCACAATTTTGATGTCGTTTGTTCCCCCGTGCCTTGTGAAGAAATTGGCCAAGTTTGAACCAAATCGAGCGAAAACCATAGGAGGAGTTCATTCAAATGTGGAGGCTGTAAACGGCCAAAAATGTGTGAAAATTTGGTCATCGTTCCAAAATGGCCGCCTTACCATTTATCGTACAGCGTTGGTGCAAGAGGGTTTTCTGTGCATCTTGGTGAGTTGGACAAGTGTACCAAATTTCACGATTCTACGTCAAACTAAGTCAATGCGGAGGATATTTTTAAAATTTCTAGGGGGCGCTCTTGAGCCGTTTCTTTGGCGTTTTTTGCCACGCCCCCAAAATACGTAAATTTTCACCAGTCCTGATGCGTCCGCCAAATTTGGTGAGTTTTCATATATGTTAAGGCCCCCAAAAAGCCATTTCATTTGATCTAAGAATAAAAATAATAATAATAATAATAATAAACACTACAATTACAATAGGTCCTTGCAGCGCTTCGCTGCTTCGGGCCTAAAAATTGAGATGGTGACCCAAACCCCAACAGAAATGGCACCTGGAAGGACCCCAGCCTGAACCTACCGAATGGCTGGTGATTCGGTGGAAGTGGGTGTGGTAAAGGCTGCAACCTGGATGGCCACACCCCTCTCCACTATATCTGGAGCTCCTCAAAGATCAAGTGACCATAACTCACAGGCGCTCGAAGAGGGAGCCCAGAGCTGAAAGAAACGAAGTCTGAAAAGAAACTCTCTCAACAATGACTCACCTGGAAAGGAGACAAAGTCGAGATGATTCAGATAGCGATGCAGATCCACACATCTATGAAGATGTACCATACATCTATGAAGATATGGCGACCCCTAACCGACCTAAGGACTGTTTAAGGATTATGAGAATGGATAAAGCAACTTGTCTACGAACCCTACTGCGGGGATTTGTAGTGTTAATAGGCTTAGTTATGTTATTGGTTATTGGTTATTTTGTATCAAGTCGGAATCAGACCATGGAGCCTAACGCATGTAAAAGTCTCCCATGGGAGATCCAAATATGCAAACATGACCTGCTGGGACACAACACAAAGAGACATCTTCGTGCCATGGGACCTAAATGACACTGTTGAGAATCATACCAAGACCTGGGAAAGAGTAAGACTAGCAGGCTATCCAGCTTGGATGTACCAGCTGGGAAACACCCCTGAATGGGTGTCAGCAGTAGAGGCTGAGAACCTAACGGGGCCAGACAAACCCCACTTCAAGGTAATCAATCTACTGATTTTGCCTGAAGGAATTGTGACCTGGATAATGCTCCTGCATCACAACATAAAAAGGACAACGAGATGTAACTGGATTCATCTGGACAAAGAAACCCCTGAATGGCACTGTGATTGGGGCTGTAGACCACTAATGGGATTATGCCACCAAGGATATTGGAAGGCTGAAGTGATTTATCCTGCCCCACCGAAGGACGACAGCTGCCAAGCCATACTCCCTCGTTGGGAATTTTGGGGTAATATTCATCTGGACTGTGACAAAGTCCCTCCTTTCATCAGAAGAAACCGGACTGGAGAACATCAAAACCTAACCAAAAGTCAAGACTGTCCACACCGTAAAACACAAGATGGTGCCAGAATCAACGCTACTGAGCAAAGTCCCAAAGCACGACCCAGGAGGTCTGATTCCGAAAGCAGAAAGAAATTGATCATTTTAACCAACATCGCTTAAAACCCTTCCCTGCTCATGCTAGTATATAGAATTTATATATATATATAATTATATAATATATATATATAATATATATAATTATTATATATATATAGAATCAGAGGTCTGATTCCGAAAACAGAAAGAAATTGATAATTTTAACCAACATCGCTTAAAACCCTTCCCTGCTCATGCTAGTATATAGAATTTAGTTTACTTATTTACTTATTTATTTATTTTCTTATTTGCTTATTTTACTTATTTACTTAATTATAATGTCCTGATACAACCGGCCCAGCTAAAGCCAGAAGGGCCTGATAACGCTATCCCAGTCAGACCAGCAGTAGCTGATCCCATTGACTCAGAGTCTGACTTGATTCTTGAAGACCCAATGCAACACCACATCAGTAGGTATGGATGGCAATGCTGCCTACTCGCCTGAAGGATGTCTGAGGCTAGGGAGAATGCTGATCCTGATGCCCGATCAACAAGGGAGAACGAAGAATCATTGACCACTACAGGATCTCCGGAGATGACCTGAGGAAGATGACCTCACCTCAGCCGGACGGCACACGTGAAACAGACCAGGATGACTACACCATGATGGATGTTGAGAAGAAGCGAACAGCAGTCCAGGGTCCAGAGGCACCAAGGATCCTGCGTGACCTGACAATGACATCTCGGGGTCCCAGATGGCGTGGACACAGATGACGAGAAGATCACGATGAGTGTTGAGGGACTTGTTAGAGCAGTACCGCCTGTTTTCAAGGAGAGGATGTCGAAGTATGCAGGACTTTTATGTTGAAAACAGACTTATACTGCTGCAAAACCTTTACAACACATATACACACACATGGTAAGTTGCCTTTGGCACAGGGCTGAGAGCAGGGTGTGATGGTACACTTTTTATCCCTTGGTGTTTGACCCTAGATTAGTTTAATTTTTGTGGCATTTTAAACTCATAAGCAGACATATAAGACATGTGTTTTTTATTTTTAGGCTTTGTTATTTAGTAAACTGTCTTTGAGTTATTATATGGCATTTTCAGTTAACCCTGTGCTATAAAGAATAAGACTGAGTGATGCAGACACGGGGTAACACACACACACAGCAGGCCTTGCTATGCCTGCGCACAGCAAAGGTCATATATGCATGTTCACTCAGGCCCAGGAGGAGGCCTGAACAGAATTAGGTCAAGTAGATAAGAACGCAAGAAGGTTGCAGAGGGAAACCTTTCTGCTGTTGGTTTTGCTGTGTTGATGTCATACAGAACTCCACAAAATAGATAAAAAGAACACTTGTTACAGACTGAGCAGAGGCCTCTAATCAGAACAAGAAATTAATACTTTTTCACACAGCTGCAGAAAAAGAGTCACTGTAAAATGTAGTTTTTGCTTTTTGCTTCAAGGACTGTTTAAAAAAGTAACAAAAATTATTTAAACAAAATAATAAGAATAATAATTATTACAGGATCCACACTAAAACATTCAGAAGCAAAGCGTTATTGCAGACAGATGAGGCTTCTTATCAGGACATAAGCATGCACACAGAGAAACACACAAGGAGTTATAATAATAACACATGTACTCAAGCAGGTCTCTCTGGACAGAAATGGGTCAAAGGAGATAACACTTGCTGCAGGAGAACTGATGCCTTTTATCAGGGCAGAAGAGAGGTTGCAAGAACGGAGAGTTTGTTGATTCAAAGCCTGTCAAAAAGGGCAAGAAAGAGTTTTTTAAGCATTTACAACAAAGAAAGTCAAACATGTAATGAATTAAATGAAGTGTGTGTCACAGTGTGGGTCATATAATTAGCTGAAGATGCATGATTATAGTATTGTGAGTATAGTACAGGGAACCCTCGAGTTACGTCAGGGATCCGGACCTACGGGTGTGACTTAGGTCGATTCTGTCGTATCTCGCGGACCAAAAACACGTGTCTGTCGTAGGTCCGCATTTCTGACGTAGGTCGAGGCTATACCGTTAACGGAGCGCCGCACACACATTTAACGGCATGAGAATGAACAAGCGGACATCCTGTGCCATAAACATGCACAGAACTTTATTTACAAACACTTAGATAACACATTATACCACACATTCATCCATAAACACACAAAACCAGTACAGCATGTACTGTACAGGTAAAGTACTGTACAGTAATGTTTTTTTCAGCACAGACAAAGCATACAAAATACAAATCTCTTCCTGAACAGTTCTCAGCCATAATCTGCAAATGAGTTCAACCATGAAACATGAACACTTCTCTTTGAGCAGCAGCTGTTAACATCAAAATGCAGCAAATGATAAGGAACTCCCATGCATCCATCCATCCATGCATCCAGCAGCAGCAAAAACATGTCAACCATGAAACATGAACACTTCTCTTTGAGCAGCAGCTGTTAACATGTTGCAACCATCATGTTTTTGAAACCAGTGCAGTCCATGTGGTGTTTGTGTGCAGTCCATGTGCATGAAAAAGTCCATGAACTCTAAAAAAGCTAGAAGCAGCAGAAAAAGGAAACAAGGAAACAAAATGTCCTTACTTTGACTGAAGTGTAGGTAGACACTGATGTTTTTCTCAAGTTCAAACCTGGATCAGATGGAACTGCTTAGCCAGTGCTCAACCATGAATCAACCATGAACACTCAAGGCACTGTACCCCTCCCCCACCTTGCCGCTTGCCGTAATGACGCACTTTTTTTGCCGTATCTCGATTACATACTTATAATGTATTTCTGTCGTAAGTCCGTTTTTTCGGTCGTATGTCGACGGCATTCTTTCAAAGAGGCCTGTCGTAAGTCCGCGTTGCCGTAGGTCGCAGGTGTCGTAACTCGAGGGTTTCCTGTAATGTGATTTATATGTTTTCTTTTAAGATTCACGGTAAACCAGAGGTGTTCATCTCCATAGTCTGGGTATGTAGGTGAAAGGTGACCAGAGTTTTCATGTGAAGGGAGGGCTGAGAGTTGAAACAGCATTAGGTCTCAGAGTCCGAGAGGGTGAAGGAGGTGGAAAAAGTTACCTCACCAATAACCAATGAAAAAGTAAGAAAATGACATAGCGTCTGTAAGTGGGGGCTGAAGTCCCCCTGTTAGAGCATAAATAAGGAGGTTTGAGAAGAGAAGTTTGCTGAGTTTTGGACTTTTGAAGAATTCTTGTGGATCATAAACTGAACTCTGTAAGCTACAAAGAAGAACTTGGATTATCTGAAAAAGGATTTTCTTTGACCAACGAGGAATACTTTTGCCTCTTAGCCCGGATATTTCCAAATCCTTCAAAATTGGACCAGCTTCAGAGATGGAATACATTTTTCTATTCTTTTGGAAATCCCTTGTGGCACTTTCTGACAAAAAAAGGTAGGATTATATTCCCAGTTTTATCCAAGACTAAATTATATTAAATTATCATAAACAGCAAAAAGCCACTTTCTGCATAAAGAAGAGTCAGTCACAAGGATAACTTTGTTTGGTGAAAAATTAAATGCACTTTGGGAGAAGCTCTGAGCGCCGACGGTGCGCCGCAAGGCTGTTTACGTTGGAGGGAACACGGTGTACTTTTTCTCTCCGCTCTGCTGTTGAGGGCCTCTCGACGGTTCGACTGAACCAATGATGGATTAAAAGCTGTTTTTTTGTGGAATACTATTTTTTCCTGATCTGAAAATATTTTTTGTGGAACAAAACAACATCTCTTGATTAGATTCAACAATAATTATGGAATACAATTTGCTGAAGTTGCTGAAGTCATGAAGAATTCTTTGAATTTGCTGGATACTTTAAGAAAATTGGATTAATTCAAAAAGAGTTTTCTCCTGGACAAAAGGAGTGCTCTTTGCGGCCTCGGGATCTGCTCTGACGGGTCTTGGCTTATCAGCTTGTTTAAGCTAAGGGAACACCGCTTCTGAAGCCTTGTTTGTCAGTACCGTAGAACAGATGATGGAAAACCTTGAGGAATTATACTGTGAAGAGAAGACCCGGATCAAGGCCTGCATTCAGAGAGCTGATCGTTTTTAAATCTGGAAGAGCTTAAAGAGAAGTTTGTACGTCGAGAGATTAGGCGGCAGCTAGCTGAATGTTTGGAAAAATTGGGAAGATAGAAAGAACACAGTGTCCCTGTTCATCTTCTAACTGCTGTTAAAGGCCTCTCGTCGGCTCGAATGAGCTATGATGGATTTTTAACTAATTTTTCCAGGAATTACCACATTTTCTAATGGATTAAAATTGTCTATTTCTGGATTACCATTTTTTCTGAATGGATTTAACAAATTTGTGGAACAAACAAATTCTCTTTGATTGAATTCAACTATTAATTAAGTTACTGTTTTGGGTCATCCGAGACCGACCCCAGAGCGGGGACCTGCCAGCTGGAAGCTGACTGACCTTGGATGGAAAGCCAGGAGAACACGATGTTCTAATTTTAGCCTCAGGCCTGCTTTGAAAGCCTTGTTCATCAGCATCGCAGAACAACTGAATGGATTACAATATCTTTGAATGGATATAACACTTTTGAGGAATAATTGATTTGCCTAAAAGGATTATCAGATTTTTTATGGAGTGCAACAGTTTTGATGGATTACAACTGGGATTTTTAACACGACAGAATTACCTGGAGGTTTTTCTGTGGAATCACAACGAAGACTTATTCAGTCTGCTGGAAGTGCAGACTTTTCTGACTGGATTATAACAGGATTACCTGAAGATTTCCCTGGTGGGATTACAAAACAAGTTTTTCCTAAGTGGATGATTACAAAACAAGTTTTTCTGGTGGAAATAAAAACACAAGTTGGAACACAACAAGATTACCTGGATGGAATTAAACAGTTTTGATTAGAATCAGATAATTGTGGAACAAACCAACTTTTTGAAAATTATACAAATTATTGAATGGATTACAACTCAAATTTAATTAAAGACTGAAAATATCTCAAAGGCCAGCGTGTGGTGGACATCTTTGGTGAGCTGTTGAATCTTTTAACTCTTTGAATGCAAGTCATGTACCTGATTAAATCTTTTCTGTAGTAAGAAGTGCTTATGCTGTTAATCCCCTGCAAATATTAATTAAAGAAACATAAAACGTACAAATTTGGATTTTTCATTTAGTCATGTGATATTCAATGATGGTAAACTTGGTTCAAGATAACAACAAAATTATTGGAGGTTTTGAATGGTTGTATTAGCCAAAAAAGAGATAAACAACATCCTAGGATCTTACTTTCCAAGATCCTAAAATTTATTAGGCCGGAAACAATTACGATCTACAAGGGGTAAGGCTGTCGTTTAATGCATGTTTCTCTGGAAGATACGATCTGACTCCATTCTGCTAAGTCAGGCTATCTATCGGGGTGAAAATAAAGGATGTGATGTGCAGATGTAGACAGTGAACAAGCCTAAGTGAATTACCTCGTCTCAGCCTTAATCCTAACCTTCCGGACACATTGGGTAATACTCGTGTGCAAGGATAAAAGTTAAAGGACCCGTTACTGAAAGGCTGGAGTGAGGACTTGTTGCAAGGTCCTGCGGCTAACCTCACTCACGTAGAATGACAGGAAATTGAAATTGACTGGGAAGCCCGGTCCTCACCTCCTTCTACAGGTGTGCATTGGAGAGCATCCTGTGCTCCAGCATCAACGTGTGGCATGGAGGCTGCACAGCTGCAGAAAGAAAAGCTTTGCAGAGAGTGGTGAAGGTTGCACAGAAGATGTTGGAGTCAGTCTCCCCACCATCACAGACATCTACACCTCCAGATGCAGGAAGAGAGCCACCTGCATTATGGAGGACCACACTCACCCAGCACATACACTTTTTGCCCCGCTCCACTCAGGAAGGAGGTTGAGGAGCATTAAGTGTAGAACCACTAGACTGAGGAACAGCTTCTACCCTGAGGTTGTTAGACTCATGAACATCTAATCAGGATAATCACTAGCTATGTTTACATGGACATAAGTAATTGGATCAAATGGCCGTTCGGAATAAAAACGCATCATGTAAACGCCATGTTCGGTTTATTTTTTGTTTATTCAGAGTGATCCGAAATAAAGTTTGTTTTTATTTGATGGTGAAAAACTGACCTGACTGCGCATGTGTCACTTTGTTATTTCCACCTGGCTAATGCTAATAATAATAAAATTAAAATTAAAATAAATGTCACATTTTTGTCATCTGTGTATGTTTCCCATACTTGACAGACGAAATTGGCCTCTGCATTTAACCCAACCACCACCAGGTGGTGCAGTGAGCAGCCGTAGTCAGCGCCCGGGGAGCTGGGAAAAATAGATGTGCACTCATAGACACCCCAAGGTGTGCCGTGGCCGGGGTTCGAACCTGGGTCCTTAGGATCCCAAGTCTGATTCCCTAGCCACTACACATATCTTAACGACGACTTAAGTGATAATTTACCAGTTTTCACAATCTATAAAAATGATCAAAGCATCACAAAAGCAGTTACAACGAAGAAAAAGATCATAAACACGTCAAAAAAAGTTTTGGAATAATTAAAAGAGGATCTAGATAAACAAGACTGGAATGAAGTGTATGTTGATGATGCGAACAGAGCATATGATGAGTTTATGAATATCTTGGAAGCTCTGTATGAAAAGAATTGTGTGCAAACAAATTACACAAAGAGAAATACGGTTGATCAACCATGGATGACAAAAGGGTTGAGAAATGCTTGTAAAAAAAGAATTATTTGTATTCATGTTTCTTGAAATTGCGAAGTCAGAGCGCTGAAGAAAAATATAAAAAGTATAAAAATAAATTAGTAGGGATTATAAGGAAACATAAGAAAGAATATTATAGTAAATTATTAGATAAAAGTAATGGTGATATGAAAGCAACATGGCGAGTAATGAATAGTGTCCTGAAGAATCATAAAGCAAAAACTGGTATTTCAAAATATTTTGTAAAAGACAACGATGAAATTCATGATGAAAATGAAATTGTAAATGGATTTAATCAATATTTTGTGAATGTTGGATCAAGCCTTGCAGCTAAAATACCAAAAGTAGATAATAATGTGATCCATTCAATTACAGGTTGTGCAAATAGTATTTTTCTAAATGGAACTAACAAAGAGGAAATAATGAATGTAGTAAAAAATCTTACAGACAAGAGATCAAAAGACTGGGTGGACATGGATATGATGTTTGTAAAGGACATAATGAGCCATGTTATTGAGCCGTTTACATATATATGTAATTTATCATTTTCAACAGGAATATTTCCAGATAATATGAAAGTAGCTAAGGTAGTTCCTCTTTTTAAAAATGGTGATAAATGTGTGTTCAACAATTATAGACCTATATCCTTGTTACCACAGTTTTCAAAAATTCTTGAAAAACTATTTGTGAACAGACTAGATCAATTTATAGATAAACAAAATATTCTAAGCAACAGTCAGTATGGGTTTAGAGCAGGGGTGTCAAACTCATTTTGATCTGGGGGCCGCATACAGCTTAATCTGATCTCAAGGGGGCCAGACCAGTAAACAGTACTCATTCCAAAAGTCCACTTTTTTTCTTTGTATTAGTGCAAAGAATAAATACATTATAAAAAATATTTATATTAAATTAATTGTCCTTTTACACTTTTACTCAGTTTAACATTTAAGTGCATTACACATTAAAAAACTGATCAGTGATTGCACGTTTTAAAACATTTAGTTGTAAAAACTGTTTTGTTAAATACCCTGATGCATGCTCAATAATCCAGGTACTGTAGAACAATCTAAAAAAGCCAAGTCTCGTCCTCTGGACATAAAAAAAACAACAACACAGTTTTGTTGAAACACTTTCCTGCATGTTAAAAATGCATCAAACCCATCAAAATTTAGAAATGAATGAATTTTAAATCCATTTTCCACATCTAGGAAGCAATTGTGAACACATAAATTGAGCTTTGAGCGTATACTGTTTTATTAATGTTCATTAGTGAAACCTTGCTCACAGGTAGGTAGTCCCAAACATGGACATTTTTGCAGCCAGTGCTGTCAGTTTAGGATAGCGTGGTAAGAGATACTTGTAAAATGTGTCCAAGCCCACAGAGGCAAATTTGTCCTTCAATTCTACATCACACTGCAAATCAATGATTTCAACTTGCATGTCAACAGCACATCAGAAGCTCTGACTGTGAGTGGTGAGAGAAAAACTGCTAATTCTGTCTCGAGTTCGCCTTTGTGGCGGTGCTGACATGCAGCTTCGTGCACTCGGCCCATCTTTTAAGGCAGTTCAAATGGGAGAGGAGGCAGAGCAGGCAGAGTGTTTAGCATTCTGACTGCCTGATGAACAGAGCTGTCTCTCAGTCTGCTGGTTCGAGCCTGGAGACTCCTCAGTCTCCTCCCTGATGGCAACAGGCTGAAGCAGCTGTGTAGTGGGTGTGTGGGATCACCTGCCATGCAGAGGGCTTTCCGAGTGAGGCGGTTGCTGTGTAAGTCCTGCAGTGAGGGGAAGGAGGTGCCGACAATCTTCTCAGCTGCTCTCACGATGCGCTGGAGGCTCTTGCGGCAGGATGCAGTACATGCACCAAACCACACAGTGATGCAGCTGGTCAGGACACTTTCTATGGCACCCCTGTAGAAGGTGCACATGATGGGGGTTGAAGCTCCAGCCCTTTTCAGCTTGCGGAGAAAGTAGAGACGCTGGTGAGCCTTCTTGGCCAGTGCTGCAGTGTTCCTGCTCCAGGACAGGTCCTCTGAGACGTGCACTCCCAGGAACTTGGTGCTGTCCACTCTCTCCACTGCGGTGCTGTTGATGGTCAGAGGGGCATGTTGGGCATCCCTCTTCCTGAAGTCCACAACAATCTCCTTTGTCTTCTCCACGTTGAGAGTGAGATTGTTGTGTCCGCACCACAAGGCCAGGCGGCTCACCTCGTTCCTGTAGTCCGTCTCATCGTTGTTGCTGATGAGACCCACCACTGTTGTGTCGTCCGCAAACTTGATGAAGTGGTTGGAGCTGTACGATGGTGTGCAGTCGTGTGTTAGCAGGGTGAATAGAAGGGGGCTCAGCACACATCCTTGTGGGGCCCCTGTGTTCAATGTGATGGTGCTAGATGTGTTACTCCCGACCCGTACTGTCTGTGGTCTCCCGGTCAGGAAGTCTAGCAGCCAGTTACACATTGAGGTGTTCAGCCCCAGACTGTCCAGTTTATGGATGAGCTGTTGGGGGATGATGGTGTTGAATGCCGAGCTGAAGTCGATGAACAGCATTCTAACATAAGAGTCCTTCGTGTCCAGATGTGTGAGAGCTGTGTGGAGGGCAGAGGAGATGGCATCGTCGGTTGAGCGATTAGGTCGGTATGCAAATTGGAAGGGATCCAGGGAGGCAGGGAGGACAGATGTGATGCTTTTCATGACTAGCCGTTCAAAGCACTTCATCAGGATGGGGGTGAGTGCTACTGGGCGATAGTCATTGAGGCATGCGGGCATTGCCTTCTTTGGGACAGGGATGATGGTGGTGGCTTTGAAACAGGTGGGGACGATGGCCTGACTCAGTGAGATTCGATACTATTGATCACACCATTCTCCTTGAAAAATTGAATAAATATGGTATTAGAGGACCAGCATTACAGTGGGTATCTAGCTATTTAAAAGATAGGAAACAATTTGTACAAATAAATGATGTAAGATCTGACCTCTGTAATATCACATGTGGAGTTCCCCAAGGCTCTGTACTTGGACCAAAGCTATTTATTTTATATGTGAATGACTTGGTAAATGTGTCAGGACTCCTTAAATGTGTACTTTTTGCTGATGATACCACATTTTTCTGTTTAGGTGAAGATATAGAACAAATGTTGGAATTGATAAAGACAGAATTTGTCAAGATACAAACTTGGTTTAAAATAAATAAATTATCATTAAATCTAGAAAAAACTAATTACATGATATTCAGTAATAAAAAGAAAACTGTTGATGTTCCACTCAAAATTGAGGGTGTTGAGATTTGTAGAGTGAGTGAGGTGAAGTTTTTGGGTGTTATCATTGATGACAAACTGACATGGAAACAACACATAAATTCTGTAAGAATAAAAATAGCTAAATCGATTGCAGTACTGTACAAAGTCAGAGACCTATTGAATGATAAAGCTCTGTATTTGTTGTATAACACAATCATTGTTCCACACTTAATCTATTGTATTGATGTTTGGGGGAAAGCGTGTAAAACAATCACAAAGCCTATTTTTGTATTACAGAAAAGAGCTGTAAGAATTATCACTAGAAAACATTACCGTCATCCATCAAGTACATTATTTTATCAACTAAAGTTATTGAAGTTCCATGATTTGGTAGACTATAATATTTTATCAGTTATGTATAGGGCTCAAAATAATGCATTACCTTTAAATATCCAAATGCATTTTGTTAAAAGACAAAGTTGTTATAATCTTAAGGGGACAGAGATGTTTGTAAAACCACAATTCAGAACTAGTTTGAAGGGACGTTCTACCTCAATCCAGGGAATTAGATTATGGAATGGCTTGGAGAATGTAGTTAAAAATGCCAAGTCAATGTTTACATTTAAGAAAATGATCAAAACGAATGTGTTAAAAAATATATATATGAAATAGCGTAATGTGTATTGTATTAGTTAGAAAATTAGAAAGAGTTAGTCATTTTGTACTGTTGTTGAAGATTATTATTGTTTAATCTGATTGTTGGAAAAAAGGGGCAGATATAATAAGATTTATTCTTCTTTCTGCTACCTTTTTTTAAAATATTTTGTACATGATCATTTATGGGATTGTCTTATATTGTTTCTTTTGTAAAAAAAAAAGAACAAATTTAATAAACATAAACAATATAACATGTCAGGGAAGTAAAACTGGTCGGTGAGCAACACATTTCTATTAGAAACTTTGAAAGAGCTCAAATTGATCTGTATTACCTGAAGCTCAGTCAGGGAGTGCAGCAATGTCTCCACCATCATTAAAACCTGTTGCAGGTCCATTTTGGGTTCTCGGGTTTGTTTACGTTCATCCCTGAAGTAAACTGGAAGTAGAACTTCTTCTGTGTGTTTTTAATGAGAGTTTATCACTCTGCGCATGTCAGTACTTCTGTTCAGAACAGAGCCTGCTGCATGTAAACACTCATCATGAACAGATTGTGCCCATGTAAACGATACTTACCGGTAATCTGAAAACATTTCAATCCAGACCAAAAAATTGTGCATGTAAGATGAAGCTACGCAACATATAGCTACTGTGAAAAATCCCATCATGTTGCTGCTGATCTGTTTCATGTTGCTGCTGATCTGTTTCATGTTGCTGCTGATCTGTTTCATGTTGCTGCTGATCTGTTTCATGTTGCTGCTGATCTGTTTCATGTTGCTGCTGATCTGTTTCATGTTGCTGCTGATCTGTTTCATGTTGCTGCTGATCTGTTTCATGTTGCTGCTGATCTGTTTCATGTTGCTGCTGATCTGTTTCATGTTGCTGCTGATCTGTTTCATGTTGCTGCTGATCTGTTTCATGTTGCTGCTGATCTGTTTCATGTTGCTGCTGATCTGTTTCATGTTGCTGCTGATCTGTTTCATGTTGCTGCTGATCTGTTTCATGTTGCTGCTGATCTGTTTCATGTTGCTGCTGATCTGTTTCATGTTGCTGCTGATCTGTTTCATGTTGCTGCTGATCTGTTTCATGTTGCTGCTGATCTGTTTCATGTTGCTGCTGATCTGTTTCATGTTGCTGCTGATCTGTTTCATGTTGCTGCTGATCTGTTTCATGTTGCTGCTGATCTGTTTCATGTTGCTGCTGATCTGTTTCATGTTGCTGCTGATCTGTTTCATGTTGCTGCTGATCTGTTTCATGTTGCTGCTGATCTGTTTCATGTTGCTGCTGATCTGTTTCATGTTGCTGCTGATCTGTTTCATGTTGCTGCTGATCTGTTTCATGTTGCTGCTGATCTGTTTCATGTTGCTGCTGATCTGTTTCATGTTGCTGCTGATCTGTTTCATGTTGCTGCTGATCTGTTTCATGTTGCTGCTGATCTGTTTCATGTTGCTGCTGATCTGTTTCATGTTGCTGCTGATCTGTTTCATGTTGCTGCTGATCTGTTTCATGTTGCTGCTGATCTGTTTCATGTTGCTGCTGATCTGTTTCATGTTGCTGCTGATCTGTTTCATGTTGCTGCTGATCTGTTTCATGTTGCTGCTGATCTGTTTCATGTTGCTGCTGATCTGTTTCATGTTGCTGCTGATCTGTTTCATGTTGCTGCTGATCTGTTTCATGTTGCTGCTGATCTGTTTCATGTTGCTGCTGATCTGTTTCATGTTGCTGCTGATCTGTTTCATGTTGCTGCTGATCTGTTTCATGTTGCTGCTGATCTGTTTCATGTTGCTGCTGATCTGTTTCATGTTGCTGCTGATCTGTTTCATGTTGCTGCTGATCTGTTTCATGTTGCTGCTGATCTGTTTCATGTTGCTGCTGATCTGTTTCATGTTGCTGCTGATCTGTTTCATGTTGCTGCTGATCTGTTTCATGTTGCTGCTGATCTGTTTCATGTTGCTGCTGATCTGTTTCATGTTGCTGCTGATCTGTTTCATGTTGCTGCTGATCTGTTTCATGTTGCTGCTGATCTGTTTCATGTTGCTGTGTTCATGTGCTGTTCATTCGTGCTCATCTGCTCACAGACTCATGTTCGTGCTGCTGTTCGAAGTAATGTTTTTATGCTATTATTGTATTTTTTTAGTTCATATCTTAGATTTTATTACTGTTTATCTTTTACATTTTATTGTTGGATGTAACTGGACCCTGTGTACATAATTTCGTTCCACCACGTGGGGTGCGAAACTGCAATGACAAATAAAGAATCTCTGACTCTCTGAAAAGGATGTCCTTGATCAGTTTGTCTTGAACTCATTTGGCCACCAGATGTCGCTGTGGTGCTTTGAACGTCCCACATGATCAAATCTTCAAATGTTCAATTCCTGCCATTACCACTGGGTGTGAGTGAATAGTTGTCTGTTGTCCCTGCGAACTGCGATGGACTGGAGACCTGTTTAGGGAGTCCCCATGGATACCATGCAGTACTGTATACCCGCGAATCAAAAGAGAAGAAGCAGGTAAAGATGATGGATGGATGAACTTTGAGTTACTTTAACCCTAATCAATCGTTTATTGTTAGAAATGTAAAACTCAAATCAAAAACACTGAAAAAATACACATTTTTATAGACCCCAAAAAATATTTTTTTAACAGCAGAAACTAAGTCTGCATCCTAAACATGTTCATGAAACAAATCAAAACTAGGGACAGGTGAGGGAGCACATTTCTTGTTTCAGAAAGTTTTATTCTGTGAATTGCAGCAGAAACATACAACACATTTTAAGGCATTGTTGTGGCAGCTGACAGGGTCTGAAAGGTGAAACTCCTTCTGATTCAAACAACATCTGGCTGCTGGATTTTCCTCTACCTGCTTCAAGAAAAGTGACAGCCACTGAGCCAGGCCGTCACCACCGTGGAAAGCAGGAGGCCTTGTCCAAGGATGATCGCACGTGAAGCTCCTGCACCTCCAGAAGTCACGCCTGTGCACCCTCAGGTTAGTCTGTGCCGCCTCGTGGAGCCCACGGTGCTCAGCTTCACCGGGGCTGTGAGACGAGGCTGCAGCCACAAACACCAACCGCACACTCCTCCATCATATTAAACACAACACAAACATCAACCACACACTCCTCCATCATATTAAACACAACACAAACACCAACCGCACACTCCTCCATCATATTAAACACAACACAAACATCAACCACACACTCCTCCATCATATTAAACACAACACAAACATCAACCACACACTCCTCCATCATATTAAACACAACACAAACATCAACCACACACTCCTTCATCATATTAAACAACACAAACATCAACCACACACTCCTCCATCATATTAAACAACACAAACATCAACCACACACTCCATCATATTAAACAACACAAACATCAACCACACACTCCTTCATCATATTAAACACGTCCAAACATCAACCACACACTCCTTCATCATATTAAACAACACAAACATCAACCACACACTCCTCCATCATATTAAACAACACAAACATCAACCACACACTCCATCATATTAAACAACACAAACATCAACCACACACTCCTTCATCATATTAAACACGTCCAAACATCAACCACACACTCCTTCATCATATTAAACAACACAAACATCAACCACACACTCCTCCATCATATTAAACAACACAAACATCAACCACACACTCCTCCATCATATTAAACAACACAAACATCAACCACACACTCCTCCATCATATTAAACAACACAAACATCAACCACACACTCCATCATATTAAACAACACAAACATCAACCACACACTCCTTCATCATATTAAACAACACAAACATCAA